>CAUYRH010025273.1:0-10747 GCA_963574655.1 Perodicticus potto | reverse complement strand
TTTGCTTTGGTTGTTGTCTCCTTAGCTGTACAGAAGCTTTTCAGTTTAATTAAGTCCCATTTGTTTATTTTTATCGTTGCTGCAATTGCCATGGCAGTCTTCTTCATAAAATCTTTACCCAGGCCGATATCTTCCAGTGTTTTTCCTATGCTTTCTTTCAGGATTTTTATTGTGTCATGCCTTAAACTTAAGTCCTTTATCCATCTTGAATCAATTTTTGTGAGTGGAGAAAGGTGAGGGTCCAGTTTCAGTCTTTTACATGTGGCTATCCAGTTCTCCCAGCACCATTTATTGAATAGGGAGTCTTGGCTCGGCGCCTGTGGCTCAACGGGCTAAGGCGCCAGCCACGTACACCTGAGCTGGCAGGTTCGAATCCAGCCTGGACCCGCCAAACAACAATGAGGGCTGCAACCAAAAAAAAAAAAAAAACGGCCAGGCGTTGTGGTGGGCGCCTGTAGTACCAGCTACTTGGGAGGCGGAGGCAAGAGACTCGCTTGAGCCCAGGAATTAGAGGTTGCTGTGAGCTGTGATGCCAGAGCACTCTACTCAGGGTGACAGCTTGAGGCTCTGTCTCAAAAAAAAAAAAAAAGAAAAGGCCTTCAATGGCTGGTCCTTCCAGGGTCCAGGGCTGTGGGCCTGGGAGCTGGCTCTGAGGCTAAAGTCATGTGTGGCCAACCTCTGTACCCTGAGTGTGGCCCTGGGAAGGAACACAAGTAACACTCTGCCTACGGCTGGCACCACTCCTTACCCAGATGCAGGGCAAAGCACAGGCTATCATCTTGGGCATTTCTACCCCTCTAGCCTGGCATGTGGGAAGTCCAAGGCCTTGTTGAAGGATCCCATCCTCCACCCCCATGGCCCCAAAGAGCATAGGCTCTAGCATCATATGTCTCAGTTGCTTCCTCTATAAAGTGGGAGAATCACACTACCCACATCAAAGGGTTGACACGAAGGCAGCTACATTTGCCAAATAAGTAGCAAGTGCAAGGCCCAACATGTGCAGGAACCCAGTGTTCTCCCATTTCCCCAGCATTTTTAGGGCTGAGGCTGTGCCCACCTACTCTAACACTTCCGTCTTTTTTCCTCTTTTGAGTGGCACGCGGCCTCAGTATGCTGAGTCTTAAAATTTGCCCTCTCGTTTAGGTATCCATTTACCACTGCAGGATGTTATTACAAAAAAAAAAAAAAAAAAAGATTTCAGCTTGGTGCAGTGGCTCTGACGCATGTAATCCCTGCACTTGGGAGGCTGAGGCGGATGGATTGACTGAGCTCACTGGTTCGAGATCAGCCTGAGCCAGAATGAGACCTTGTCTGGAAAAATATTTGGGTGTTATGGTGGGCACCTGTAGTCCCAGCTACTTGTTTTTTGTTTGTTTTTTTTATTTGTAGAGACAGAGTCTCACTTTATCGCCCTCGGTAGAGTGCCATGGCATCACACAGCTCACCGCAACCTCCAACTCATGGGCTTAAGTTATTCTCTTGCCTCAGCCTCCCGAGTAGCTGGGACTACAGGGACCCGCCACAACGCCCGGCTATTTTTCTGTTTTGCAGTTTGGCCGAGGCCGGGTTTGAACCTGCCACCTTCGGTATATGGGGCCGGTGCCCTACTCGATCTCAAAGCCACAGGTGCCACCAGTCCCAGCTACTTGGGAGGCTGAGGCAAGAGAATCTCTTAAGCCCAAGAGTTGGAGGTTGCTGTGAGCTATGATGTCACGGCACTCTACCAAGGGTGACTAAAGTGAGACTGTCTCAAAAAAAAAGTTTTCCTTTAAAATAAGTCCTCTATTCGTCTTGCAGGTTGCACACGCGCACTCTTTGCATAAGCCTCCACCTTTTGAGGACTTGCTGGGCTCACGGCAGGGCGGCGTGCTCCTCTGAGAGCTCCTAGGCGCTGGCCTCCTGCCTGGAAGCTGGGCAGAGCACCAGCGCCGGCCGCTATGGCCCGGCTTTCTCGCCCCACCTGCTGGGCTCTGGCGGGAACTGCAGAGGCCCAGCCGGCCTTTGATTTGGTGCAGTCTTAACACAAATGGGAAAGCTATTCTGAATTTGCTCATTCTTGGAAAATCTTCCAGAGCGAGAGAAAAGAAAAATTCTGTCATTCACAAAGTTATTGCTGGATGGGGGGGCAGGGGTCGCAAAGAGCTGGTTTTCTCTTTCTGGAACCTAAGTCACTAACTGCTATTTAAACTGCTCTTCCTCTTAGGCCTTCTTTTCATCCTGAGAAATAGGGATAATGGTCTCTGCTTCTCACGAGGGATATGACCCTGCTGGTGGCACCTGCCCACTCTTCCCCTCCCGTGGCCTAGCCCTCCCCTGCACAGATAGCTCCATGGTTCCTGTCTCACTGTAGGGTCCCCCTCCCGACTCCGCAGGCTTCCTGTGCCCCATGCCTGCAGGTCAGTCCTGACCTGCCCTGTCAGTCTCAGCCTTACTATGCTCCTAAGGCTGGTCCATGTGCTCCTCCAAGTGGGAAGAGAGAGAAAACATCTGAAATCAAGAGACCCGACATCTCCCAGCTTGGTGACTTAACTAGTTGTGTAGTCTGGAGCAGTGAACTTTCCCTTTTGGGGCCTCAGTTTCTCATCTGTCACCCAGGACTCTGCAACATTTTGAAAATGACCTTAGAAGAGCATTTTGAAGAGGCTTTTCTTGCCTGGCCCCACCTGCTTTTTCCTGTTCCCACTATCCGGTAGGAACCACCCTTCACTGCTCCACAGTGATCTCACCTGTTAGCATCATTACTTTGAGGATTTCTCCTGGGTAATCTCAGGATTCCCAGCAGGTAACAGTGGTCTAGGACTCAGAGGCCTGGGTTCCTGCCCCAGCCTGTTATTTGCAAACCATGTGGCCTTGGGCAGCTGGTTAAGCACTCAGCCTCTGTTCTCTCCATCGAAAGTTGGAAAAGGGACCAAACAAGAAAGCCCTTTGTTAAAATGTACATCAGTTGGGGCCAGGTGTGGTGGCTCACACCTGTTATCCTAGCGTTCTGGGAGACCAAGGCAGGTGGATTGCTTGAGCTCAGGAGTTCCAGACCAGCCTGAGCATGAGCAAGACCCCGACTCTACTAAAAATAGAAAAACTAGCTGGGTATGGTAGCAGGTACCTGTAGTCCCAGCTACTCAGGAAGCTGAGGCAAGAGGATCGCTTGAGCCCAAGAGTTGGAGGTTGCTGTGAGCTATGACCACCATTCTACCCAGGGCAATGGAGTGAGACACTGTCTCAAAAAAAAAAAAAAAAAAAAAAAAAAAAGGGCTCGGCGCCTGTGCCTCAATAGGCTAAGGCACCAGCCACGTACACCTGAGCTGGCGGGTTCGAATCCAGCCTGGGCCCACCAAACAATAACAGTTGCAACCAAAAAATGGCGGGCGTTGTGGCGGGCACCTGTAGTCCCAGCTACTTGGGAGGTGGAGGCAGGAGACTCGCTTGAGCCCAGGAATTGGAGGTTGCTGTGAGCTGTAATGCCACAGCACTCTATCCAGGGTGACTACTTGAGGCTCTGTCTCAAAAAAAAAAAAAAAAAGCCTATCTGTCAAGAGAACAGACTCTTATTTTCCCTTCTCTCAGTTCATGAAAAACTGATAATTGGCCATTTAGCTCTTGTACCCAATAACATTACTCTTAGGGAATGTGCATTATTTCCAGTGCTAATAAGGTGAAGAAAGCAGGTCTCAGGGTTTAATTTCCCATCCAGGGGAGTAAGGGACAAGTCCCTGAGCACTTTCCTCGTATGTTTCAGGCGCCCCTGTGGCCTTCTATGCTGGATTTTCAGAAGGGACAACTGCACTCCAGACAGTGAAGTTCAATGCTACATACGTCAACACTGGCAGCTGCTACTTCCCTGAACATGGCTACTTCCGAGCCCCTGAGCGTGGTGTTTACCTCTTTGCAGTGAGCGTTGAATTTGGCCCAGAGCCAGGCACCGGACAGCTGGTGTTTGGAGGTCACCATCGGACCCCAGTCTGTACTACTGGGCAGAAGGGTGGAAGCACAGCAACCACCTTCGCAATAGCTGAGCTGCAGAAAGGGGAGAGGGTGTGGTTTGAGTTAACCCAGGGATCAGTGACTAAGAGAAGTCCATCTGGCACTGCATTTGGGGGCTTCCTGATGTTCAAGACCTGAACCCTGGGTCCAGCTCTGATCAGACATCATGGACTCACCCAGCTTTCCTTGGCCTGGGGCTCTGGCAAGGCATAGGCTGGAGACCATCCGGTTGGTCTAGCTCCCGCCTGGAAACTTTCTGGCAAGACATAGTGTAGGTGGGCTCTCTCTAGCTGCACTGAGTTTGGTTACTTCTCAGTGATGAGGACTGGAATGCTTCTTTGGCCAGACCTAGGCCTGGGAAGAGCAGACCCTGGCTTGGCATGTCTCCTCAGTTGGGCGACTTGGTTCCTCCTCTCTGCTACTCTCTGAATTCTACAACTTTTAGTGTTTTGCTCCTCCTGTGGTTGGAAACTTCTGTACAAAACTTTAAATGTTTCTCTTGCTCCCTCTTCTCCCTAATCATACACTAGAAAAGCCATTCTTTCCCAGAAGGAATATTTAAAATGGAGGTGACATTTTTGGGCCAATATTGGAAACTAGTCTTCGGCCACTACCCCTTTGATCTCTGTCAGTCAGAATTAGAGACAAGGGACTGGTTAACTAAGGAAGAGATTAGTACCTTTTCTTTATTTTCACGTATTCCTTGTATTTATCTGTAATTTCACATCTTTGTCTCCTTGCCTCACACAGGGTAAAGGCCAAACCATGCCAAGCATGAACTAAAATATGTACAGCCTTCACCTTTTTATGAATCCTCCCTCCAGCATCTTATGACCTTCCTAATTCTTGTCAGCATCTCCAACCAGGAAGGGAGCTGGGGGAAGAAGTGAAAGAAAACCAGAAATCTCCCTCAATAATGATCAACATTGGAATAAAGCAGTGCCCTTCAAACCTCTGCCTCATTTGCTTCTGGAGAACATGAATATTTGGTAAAGTAGGTAGAAATATGGGACAAAACTATTTGGGGTAAATGTGACTTTCCTTATTCCAGGTCCTATGTGACTTCAGTGTCAGCTGATTCCACATAAAATATTCAGAGGCCTACACACTAGGCAATGAATGACGGTTAGTACTGGGCTAGATAGTTGCAATTATTCCTGCAATACCAACGTATGGCTTTCAAAAAATTATAAATTCTTAAATAGGCTTGAGAAAGTCATGTAGGTGCTGGAAAGTAGTTTTCTTAGTAGTGGTATTCAATATTTATTAAATATGCTCTTCATAATAAAATCAAATTAGACTTGGCTGTGAGCTTGTTCTTGGGGTTAATAAGGTTAGTAGCACCTACTGTTTACCAGGGGTAATTAATTCAAATAATTGTTCTTCAGAAGTTTTTGGTTTTTTCCCATGAAGCTTGATGCACTCAATGTTCTAAGATTAGTGTTTACACAAATAGTATGCAGATCACTCTGCCATTGAGTTTGGCCTTGGGTAAATTATAGCCTCTTCAACTTTTTCCACCTGTAGTGTGAAGTGGTCAGTCTTAACATCTCTCATGAAGTATTCTAGTATTTTATCATCTTGACTGCAGGTTTGAATCTTGCTCATGCCCAGTGCAGCTCTCAGTTGCTCAGACCAATCCTGACCCAAAGCATGACTGGGGTTGGGCCATTCCAGACCACAGATGGAAACCCAGGAGGGGAGTGTTGTTACCCTTGTTGCTGGACAGACCATGCTGTGTCCTCTTCCTGATCAATTTTGCTGTTACCAATCAGGCTCTGCTGATGACTAAGTTGAAACACTAGGGTAATACAGTCCTATTATCTAAGACTTCATTTGGAATTTACTGCAGCAATAAGCAGAGTGAACTGATCCCTCCGTAAAGGGTGCATGTTGTCAAATCTCCATATGGTTGATGCGCCTCGATAGGAAGGTTATAAATAGAAGTGGTAACTGGTAATATCTCCCAACAGCACTGTATGAGCCATTTGAAAACTTTCTGGGATGAGAATTAGAGAAGTAACAGTCCTGTTAAACTGGGTGTTTTCTATGCAACAAAACATACATGATTACAATTTCACAAAACCTAAACACATGCAAATTTTGTTTAAACAATTTTATAATTAGGACCCCAGATCACCAAAATTCTAAATTTCATTGTGGCTCACATCTACCATTCCAATTTTAGGAGGTTGAGGTGAGATGATGGCTTAAGGCCAGGTCACTTCAACAAAAATAATTTTATGGTTGGGGATCACAACATGAGGAACTGTATTAAAGGGTTGCGGCATTAGGAAGGTTGAGAACCACCGCTCTAGAGAAAGGAGGCAGTTATCATCTTAAACCAGTGTCTGACGCTGACAATATGAGATCCAGTGACGTCACATTCCCCAGATGGGATGCAATGAGTACCCAGTCCACAAAACCACTGGCTTTACTCTCAAAAATGTCAGTACCACAGAGAGGCCATTGCAGGTAAAAGGAGAACCAGGATCTGAGACCAGATTCAAGGCCAAGAAAACATGCTCTCGGGATTTCACTAGAACTCTCGAAACTTGAATAAGATCTGCAGATTATGGTATTTTGGGTATCAATGTTAACTTTCCTGATTTTGATATTTTGATAATTGTACATAATTAGTTTAGGGATAAAAGAGATTTAGTTCTGTAATAACGTTTTTTAATTTTTTTTAAGACAGGGTTTTATTTTGTCACTCTCAGTAGAGTGCTATATCGTCATAGCTCACAGCAACCTCAAACTCTTGAGCTCAAGAAATTCTCCAGCCTCAGCCTCCTAAGTAGCTGGGACTACAGGGGCCCGCCACAACACCCTTTTTTTTGTAGAGACAGAGTCTCACTTTATCGCCCTTGGTAGAGTGCCGTGGCATCACACAGCTCACAGCAACCTCCAACTCCTGGGCTTAGGCGATTCTCTTCCCTCAGCCTCCTGAGTAGCTGACTACAGGCGCCCACCACAATGCCCGGCTATTTTTCTGTTTTGCTGTTCAGCTGAGGCCGGGTTTGAACCCGCCACTTCGGTATATGGGGCTGGTGTTCTCCTCAATGAGCCACAGGCGCTGCCCAACACCCTGCTGTTTTTAGAGACAGGGTTGGGGGGGGGTCTCACTTCTGCTCACACTGGTCTTGAACCTGTGAGCTCAAGCGATCCACCTACCTGGGCCTCCCAGAGTGCTAGGATTACAGGTGTGAGCCACCTCGCCCGGCTTCAAATTCTGTAATAGTTGAGAATAAAAATACGTGTATGTGTGTGTACATGGACCTTATAAACATTACAAGATGGCATTTTGTGATTCCTATACCCACACACAGAATGAAAGCAGTCGTGCAAAATGTTAGCAATTTATGAATCTGGGTGAAGGGTAAATGACATTCCTTATACTATTTATATTACTCTCCTGTAAGTTTGAAATTATTTCAAAATAAAGTTAAAATACAACTTTACTGTTATTACTATTATTTTAGAGACAGAGTCTTACTTTGTCACCCTTGGTAGAGTGCCATGGTGTAACAGCTAACAGCAACCTCGAGCTCTTGGGCCTAGGCTATTCTCTTGAGTCAGCCTTCCGAGTAGCTGGGCAACTTTATTAGTGAAATAAACTTGATAGACTGAAGCAAGCAGAAAGCAGAATAAAACACATGGAAGACATGTTAAGAAATATGGAAGGCTGGGTATGGTGGGCTCACACCTGTAATCCTAGCACTCTGGGAGGCCGAGTGAGTAGACTGCTTGAGCTCAGGAGTTCAAGACCAGCCTGAGAAAGAGAGACCTTGACTCCTAAAAATAGAAAAACTAGCCTGGCCTATAGTCCCCCAGCTACTTTGGAGGCAAGAAAATTCAAGCCCAAGAGTTTGAGATTACCGTGAGCTATGACACCACAGCACTCTATCCATGGTGATAGAGTCTCAAAAAAAAGGCTCGGCATCCATCTTAGTGAGTAGGGCGCCAGCCACACATTCTGAAAGTGGTGGGTTTGAGCCCGACCCAGGACTGCTAAACAACAACTGAAACCAAAAAAGAGTTAGGCAATGTGGTGGCTGCCTGTAGTCCCAGCTACTTGGGAGGCAAGAAAATTGCTTGAGCCCAAGAGTTTGAGGTTGCTGGGAGCTGTGATACCACAGCACTCTACTGAGTAGAGTCACATAGTAAGACTCTGTCTCAAAAAAAAAAAAAATCAATTTTAAAGGCCTTGCTAAGCCCCAGCAAGCAATCATATCCTAAGTAGGGTTAAATCCCCAGTAAAATTGCCATATTGCACATGTCTTTATTAAGTTTGAATGTTAAATAAATTATATATTCACTTAAAAAATATATATATATACACCTATATATGAAAAATATTTAAGCAACTTGGTATGTGTCTAATGGAAGTTCTAGATCTAGAAAGAAAAAAGAAAAACGGGAAGGGAGGAAACAAAAAAACAATGGGAGAAAATTTCCTAGGTCCAAGGAAACATTAAAAGGATCCAACTAGTACTAAGCAACAAATGTATCTAGATGTATCAAACATTAAGAATAGAAAGAAAATGAAGTTACAATAAAATTTGGTCGTTAAAATAAAAATCTCAGTAGATGGGCAGAAAACACAGGTTGCTTTTTTTTTTTGTTTGAGACAGAGCCTCAAGCTGTCACCCTGGATAGAGTGCTGTCGCATTACAGCTCACAGCAACCTCCAATTCCTGGGCTCAAGCAAGTCTCTTGCCTCTGCCTCCCCAGTAGCTGGGACTACAGGCGCCCTCCACAATGCCCGGCCAGTTTTTGGTTGCAGCTGTCATTGTTGTTTGGCGGGCCCGGGCTGGATTTGAACCCCCCAGCTGGTGCCTTAGCCCGTTGAGCCACAGACGCCGAGCCAAAAACACAGGTTTCTTTTCTTTTTTTTTTTTGTAGAGACAAGAGTCTCACTTTATCGCCCTGGGTAGAGTGCCGTGGTATCACACAGCTCACAGCAACCTCCAACTCCTGGGCTTAGGCGATTCTCTTGCCTCAGCCTCCCGAGTAGCTGGGACTACAGGCGCCCGCCACAACGCCTGGTTATTTTTCTGTTTCGCAGTTCGGCCAAGGCCGGGTTTGAACCTGCCACCTTCAGTATATGGGGCCGGCACCCTATTCGCTGAGCCACAGGCGCCGCCCAAAACACAGGTTTCTTAAAAATAAACTACATGACGCGTTACAAATTCGACTCATGTGGGACTTGTCACTGGCAACCAGGGAGCTGCAAGACCATGGAGTGCTATCTTCAGAGTTGGAGCCTATCTCCACCTCAACTTCTACCCACTAGAAGGAAGAGATCAAGTAATGACAGTAGCTTTTTAAATTACAGCTAGCTAGGAGGAATAAGTTCTCTACACCACTGTAGGATGACTATATATCTATATTTTTTGAATGACTATATTTAACAATAATATATAGCTTACAATAGCTGGGAGGATAATGAACATTCCCAACACAAATGATACATGTCTGAGATGATGGATATAATCACTATATGTGTATCAGAACATCACTATGTTACCACATATGTACAATTAGTTGTCAGTTAAAAAGGAAAAACATTTGCTTTAAAAATGTTTGATTGATGGCTCAGCGCCCGTAGCCCAGTGGTTATGGCACCAGCCGCATACACCAAGACCGGCGGGTTCGAACCAGGCCTAAGCCAGCTAAACAACACTGTAACAAAAAGTAGCTGGGCGTTGTGGCGGGCACCTGTAGTCCCAGCTACTTGGGAGGCTGAGGCAAGAGAACTGCTTGAGCCCAGGAGTTTGAGGTTGCTGAGTTGTGATGCCACGGCACTCTACCAAAGGCGACATAGTGAGACTCTGTCTCCAAAAGAAAAAAAATTGTTTGATTGAAATACCTCCCTTAACAGTTTAGGTCTTCTGTTGCAGACTTTTAATTCTTTTGGAAGTTTCTCAACACTTAATTTGCATCTTAGTCACATAGCAGAGCAACAGATGTTCTTCATCCCAAGCCATCCTCCTCAATCGAAATTAGCTTTAGGCTCAGCACCTGTACTCAGTGGTTAGCGTGATGGCCACATGCTGGCCCGGGCCATATAAACAACATTGAAAAAAACAGCAACAAAAAAATAACTTAGCACTGGGGGTGGGTGCCTGTAGTCCCAGCTACTTGGGAGTCTGAGGCAAGAGAATCACTTAAGCCCAACAGTTGGAGGTTGCTGTGAGCTGTGACGCCACAGCACTCTACCCAGGTCGACATAGTGACACTGTCTCCCAAAACAAACAAACAAACAAAAAAAACCCCCAAGGAACAAAGATTAGACTAGTGTTTTTTATTGTCTACTCTATTAATACCATTAAAGAGAGCGGTGCCTGTGGCTCAGTCAGTAAGGCGCCGGCCCCATATACCGAGGGTGGTGAGTTCAAACCCAGCCTCAGCCGAACTGCAACAAAAAAATAGCCGGGGGTGGTGCCTGTGACTCAGTGGGCAGGGTGCCGGCCCCATATACCAAGGGTGGCAGGTTCAGAACCTGGCCCCGGCCAAACTGCAACAAAAAAATAGCCGGGCGTTGTGGCGGGTGCCTGTGGTTCCAGTTACTCGGGAGGCTGAGGCAAGAGAATCGCCTAAGCCCAGGAGTTGGAGGTTGCTTTCAGCTGTGACACCACTGCACTCTACTGAGGGTGATAAAGTGAGACTTTGTCTCTAAAAATACATAAATAAATAAATAAAGTTACAGCATTGTATGTGTGTGCATTTGCACGACTACTATTACATAACTTGGAATTGAGTC
>CAUYRH010025272.1:0-68124 GCA_963574655.1 Perodicticus potto | reverse complement strand
TGTGGTACATGTATACCATGGAATACTATGCAGCCTTAAAGAAAGATGGAGACTTTACCTCTTTTGTGTTTACATGGATGGAGCTGGAACATATTCTTCTTAGCAAAGTATCTCAAGAATGGAAGAAAAAGTATCCAATGTTCTTTTAAATTTATTAAGGTTAGATTTGTGATCTAAGATGTGATTGATTTTGGAGTATGTTCTGTGGGCTGATGAGAAGAATGTATATTCAGTTTTGTTAGGATGAGATGTTCTGTAGATGTCTGTTAAATTCAAATGTTGACTGGTTAAGTTTAAATCTAAAATCCTTTGCTTAGCTTTTTTCTTTTTTTTTCTTTTTGCAGTTTTTGTCTGGGGCTGGGTTTGAACCCGCCACCTCCGGTGTATGGGGTCGGCGCTCTACTCTGTTGAGCCACAGGCGCCTCCCCCCTTTGCTTAGCTTCTTATTGGAGGATCTATACAACACTGCTAAAGGAGTGTTAAAATCTCCGACTACTACGGAGGTGGAGGAAATCAAGTTGCTCATATGTGTTAGAGTTTTTCGTATAAGTTGAGGCACATTCTGGTTGGGTGCATAAATATTAATAATTGAAATCTTATCATATGGAGTATTACCTTTAACAAATATGAAGTGTCTATCCTTATCCTTCCTTACTTTGGTTGGTTGAAAGCCTATTGCATCTACGAATAACATTGCAACACCTGCTTTTTTCTGTTTTCTGTTTGCCTGGTACATAGATGACCATCCCTTCACCTTGAGTCTATATTTATCTTTTAAGGTAAGATGTGATTCTTGTATGCAGCAGATATCTGGCCGGAGTTTTTGTATCCACTCAGCCAACCTGTGCCTACTTAGAGGACAATTTAAACCATTAACATTAATTGAGAATAACGATAAGCCTTTTGAAATTCCAGTGGACATTTTAAATCCTTTTGCCACACAACTGAAGATCCCAATCATAAACAGATGACAGTTGGAATTAGATCAAAAGGTTCTGAGTGATTTTACTTTTGTGGTGGAGGATTACGCTGGTCATTATGGAGGATAGGTCTAAGAATATCCTGCAGAGCTGGTTTAGTTATGGCAAATTTCTTCAACATGTGGATGTCATTGAATTATTTAATTTCTCCATCATAAATGAAACTCAGTTTAGCTGGATCCAGGATCCTGAGTTGAAAGTTATTTTGTTTTAGGAGATTAAAAGTTGATGACCATCCTCTTCTAGCTTGAAAGGTCTGAGCAGAGAGTTCTGCAGTTATTCTAATATTCTTCCCTTTGTAGGTCATGGTTTTCTTATGTCTGGCTGTTTTCCGAATTTTCTCCTTCATACTAACTTTAGTGAAGTTAATTATGATGTGCCTCGGGGATGTTTTATTTGGGTTGAGTCATGCTGTGGTACTGAAACTGTCTGCTATTTGAATTTCGGAGTCTCTTGGTATGTCTGGAAAGTTCTCTTTCATAATCTCATGAAGAAGAGACTCTGTGCCTTGTGAAACCTTCATCACTTTCATGGATCCCTACAAGGCGAATACTTGTTTTCTTTCAATTGTCCCAGAGCTCTTTGAGAGAATGATCTGTTTTTGCCCTCCATTCCTTGAAAGTTTGGGAGTGTTCAAAAGCTTTGTCTTCAATGTCAGAAATTCTTTCTTCTACTTGCTCCATTCTGTTACTGAGGGATTCTACTGTATTTCTCATATCTTTGAGGTCTACAAATTCTTGTCTCAATGTGTCAAAATCTTTGGTGATTTTGTGTTTGAATTCTTTAAATTCTTGAGAAAACTTTTGAAATGTTCCTTGAATTTCTAGTTCCAACTTTTCCTCTATGTTATTGATCTTATCTGCAATCCAAATTCTGAATTCTGTTTCTGACATCTCAGCCATCTGTTTATGAATGGGATCTTCAGTTGTGTCTGCCCAATTGTTCTTTGGGTGTGTTGATCTACTCTGTTTATTCATGTTGCTGGAGCTTTCCACTGATTCCACACCATGTATTTTACACCATTTGGCTAGATGAGCCTATATGGAGAAGTTGCGTTGGGGGCTCCAGGAGTAGTGATTTGCCAGTACTTTTCTCAAAAGCTGGGACTGGTGTCTATAAGAGCTTTTCCCCTAGAGCTTTGCCAAGGACCCAAACAATGCTACGCTCTGAGAAACTGGGGACCTTCTTGGTGTGGTGGGGCTAAGTGGCTCAGTCTTATTTTTAGCTGGTCTCTGTCTTACCCTAGTGAATCAGTTACTCTGGGTTGAAGTCCCAACTGTGGAGAATTATGAGCAATTAAGTCACCCTGCCCAATACAGGCAACAATTGGAAAAGGAAAATCAATCCTTTCCTCAACTGTACTACTTTGGATAGTCCTCATGTAGTTGGCCTAGTTCAAGAGGTCCAAATCAATTGTCCGAGTCAGCACCAGTCTCACGTGGGAGAGTTCAAAAGGTCTCTGGCAACTAGACAGGGAGGGTCTGCTGGCAGCTCGAGTATGACTCGCTCTGGTGCTCTGTGAGGTCAGAGGGACCCACTCAGCAAATAAATTCATCTGGGAAGGTTGATGTCTCCTTCCCCACCTTGCACCTCTGTCACACCCAGTCACTGGTAACACTGCAGGGTTGTGATCTAGTTCCCTCCAATGAGCAAATGCTCCAGGGTTTTTGTGCCTGCCTGAGTCACAGGGAGATTTATGTCTCCTTAGCCAGGCCGCCACTCTCTGCCAGTATCCGGCAGGGGGAGGTGAGGCCTGACAACCTTGGGTGCTTAATGATGGTTGGGGTGTTTCACTCAGTTCCAGCCCTGCTCCTGATTGATGTTACTGACAGAAAGAGCAACTTTGCAGAGTTTGTTTCTGTCCTGGGAACACAGATACTGTTTGAATAACTCTGCCCTGTCTGTGCCACTGCTCAAACTTGGCTGCAGTTCCTGAGACTCAGTGAAATAGTCTGCTGGGTCAGCCCTGCCTTAGGAATCTGCTGTCTGCGTGTGCGCATTCTAGTCCCTGCACTCCACTAAGGCTGGTACTGCCTCAGGCATACCCTTTACTCACAGGACCTGTGTTTCCGTCCACGATCTGTTCCACTGATGGCTGTTACCACAGAAGACACCTGGCCTCCTCCAGTTGCCCAGAGAGACTGGGAGTGTTCTTTCAAACTATCCCCAGGGGTGTGAGCTCCATTGTTCCCACTGAGGCTGCTGTTCTTTGCGCACTGCTATTCCTGTGTGGTTCTGCCTCTCTGGACCAGCCTCTCCTCTCTCCCGTGCTGGAGAATCAGCACAGATTAGCAATAGCCCATGCCCTGTCCACACCCCCCAAGAAAATACCCAAGAATCTGGACTGCACAGGGGACAGGCTTCCAGACCTCAGGATGAAAGTGGGGGGGGGGTACTGGGAGTTCAAAACTGCAGGTAGAAAATATACACAGTTTTATGCAGTTTTATGCCTGACAGGAGAGTGCCATGGCACCCTAGTAGGGGAAGGAGGTCCAGTTTTTAGAGGGTCTTCCGTGGGATAAAATGGGAGGATATTTGAATTCTGCTCACTTGTTTGTATGAGTATACTGTGTGCCATTCTCGTGGGACTCCCATCTGCTTGGCAATGGTTTTTTTTTTTTTTTTTGCAATTCCGCCAAGGCTGGGTTTGAACCCACCACCTTCAGTATATGGGGCCGGCGCCCTACTCGCTGAGCCACAGGCGCTGCCCTTGGCAATGGTTTTTGTACCTTTTGTTTGAATACTTGGGGTCGCAGCTTGTTTCAGCAGGGTTGATGTGCGTTCTTCAACCTTCTCTCTTGGCTCAGATCTGAAACATCGGCTCTCTTGCTAAACTTCTGCCCTTTAACTCTCCTTCTGGACAGGAGTTTCTGTGGAAAGCTGGGTAAAGACCACCATCTTGGCTCTGTCCCCCAAGTAGTGTATTTTCAATGCTGCTTCAATTGCCTGGGGAGTCCTTCTCATAAAATATTCACCCAGGCCGATTCCTTCAAGAGTTTTCCTTGCCCTTTCTTCTAGTATTTTTATAGTTTTTATAGTTTCACTAAGTTTAAATCTTTAATCCAGTGAGAATCTATTTTAGTTAATGGTGAAAGGTGTGGGTCCAGTTTCAGTCTTGTACAGGTCACCAGTCAGTTAACTCAGCACCATTTGTTAAATAGGGAGTCTTTTCCCCCTTTTATCATATCTTCTAATTGAACTATTGTTTGCCTGTTCGAAAGCTATTGGTTTCAATATACCTGTATTAATTTTGTATCCAGCCACCTTAATGAATTTTCTCATTGTTTCTAAATATCTGTTGATTGCTTTTTTGCTTTTTTTCTTTTCTATTCTTTTTCTTTGCCATTTCTTTACTGTTTCACATGAAACATTATGTTGTTGCTGTGGCTGAGATTTCCTTTCCCCTGTAATTCACTTTGGTACCATTTGTGTATTTCAAATGAACAGGGAGAGATAACAGTGTTTTCCAGGAAAATATTTTTGATTATTTTCATTCCTCTGATGACACCTCCAAAATCCCAAGAACTATATAGGTCCTGTGGTAAAACTTACTGTATATCTAGGATTGTCTAAGCAAATAATATTATCTGCAAGCACTCATAATTTTATTGCCTCTCTTCTACTTTTAATATCTATTATTTCTATATCTTATCTATGGTGTTGGTTAGTAGCATCAATGTATGTATAAATACTAGCAGTGCCAAAAAACCTTGTCCTATTTCTGACATTAATAGAAATTCTTCTTCTACTATTTTCCTGATAAGCATGATACTGTATTTTGGATGGAATATATCCTTTCTAATATTGAATAATTAGCCCTCTGTTCCTATTTGTAAATAATTTTTTGGGTTTAAAATTTTTCGAACACCTTGCCCATGTTTATAGGCATGAGCACATGATTTTTCTTTTTTGATCTATTAATATGACAAATTATATTAAACTATATTTGAAGTTATCTTCCTCGTATCTAGTATATAATGGATTTCTTCTAGAAAACCTTACTCTTATTTTTATTGCCCTACCAACTAGCTTTCTTTGAGATCCTGGGGGTGGATTATCCAGGGTTATGTATCTGTGGTTAGATGGTTCTTTTGTTCTTTGTCTTCTTTGGCTTCCTAATGTCCATAAATGGGGCCCTTAGGTCAAGCAACACAGTGGTTTTCCATTCAAGTCTGCGTTCTCCTAATGTAGCAACTCATTTTCTGTGGCCCTTTTCAAACTCTTTATTCTTTAATACTCAGCCAGAAAGATGTGGAGGGTAAAGAGCTACTTGCTGAGTTTCTCCTTCTGATAACCCAGAGCTTCCAGAGGCTCCTCTGGCTTCCCTAGAAGGAAGCACTTGGTATCAGTCATTGCATGGGTGCCAGACCAGATACCCCACCAGGGAGCCGTCATCAGCAACCAGCCTCGCAGACTGCCCAGGGCAAGACAGGTGCCCGCTGATTCAGCGAGTCACGGCCTGGAGATGTGGACTCAGGCAGGCTGCTCTGACATACATCCTCAGCAGTTTTCCAGGTGCTGATTCAACCCAGGTGTCGGCCTTCCGTGTGGCCCTCGCTTCCCTAAGGACGAGTCATGCCTCCTCAAGTCCTTTTATCTGCCCATCTGAGGCTCAGATCCGGACCATGATAGTTTTCCAGAGGCAGCAAAGATTTCATCCTGGGAAATCTTATTCTTGCAAATGGGACAAAGTGTCAACTCAGTATAATCCAACCAATAGTTATTAGCTTGTGTTTATCAGCTCAGTGCTGGATGGAGAAGGGGAGAGTATGAATATGACCACCATTACTTTCCTGGAGTTCTCAGGTAAAAGACAGACATGCTTATATAACTAGAACAAATGAGTGTTCAATAAATGCTGTGGACTAACCTTCCTATCTGCAGTCTCCCTCTTAATCCCTCCTTCACCCAGCTTCCAGAGAGATCTTTCTTTTTTATTATTTTTTTAAATTTCAGATTGATATAAGTGTACACACAGTTGGGTTACATTGTGTTTGTTAGGTAGCATCCAAGTTGTAGTTGAGAGAGAGAGCTCTTTCTACACCATAAACCTAATAGCAGCAGTCCTCTGCTTAAATGTCACCTCTTTGCTTTAGGAGAAGCTTCAGATTAGTCTGGCACTGGAGGCCTTGAGTCTGGTTCTAAATGTTGACCTACCGCATTTTCCTTTATACCCCATTCACAGACAGCAAAGCCCTGTTATCTGCAGACAGCTCATGCTCTTTCATCTCTGTGTGTTTGAATAAGCTGCTTGCCCTGTGTAGAAGGCCCCTTCCCCTTTCTTTGCCTCACAGTCTCCTGCTCATCTTCTAAGACTTAAGTCACATGCCCTCCCCCTTGAGACTGCTCCACGTATAGCTCTTCCTATATTTGATTCCTCTCTGCTCTCTAAGCCCCATGTTCGCCCTTCTCCTTCACACTTTCTGCAACATCCTATAATCTTTTATGGAGTCCAGTGGTTCTGTGGAGTGCAATGGTTTCCAAAGTGGATGTTGGTAGAATAGAATAGAATTCCCATCTCTCTTATCTGTATACTTTGTAATGTATGTGATATGTTGGTATAATAGTATATATACTTCATGACTAATAAGTGTACTTACGTTGTGGTTGTGTGCTCAAAAGTTATTTTACTGATTGGGATTAACAGTCTGAAAATGTTGAGGGTCATTGCTCCAGTAGTTAGATCTTGGAAGGTGCAAGCCCGTCTTATTTGTAGGAACTTGATAAAAATTGCTTGACGAGTGAATGGCTTCTATGTCAGTACAATCATGATAAATACTTTAAATGAGATACAAACAAGATGCGAAGTGTGGAAAGAATAGAAACATGATTGTGCATTAGTTCAAGAGTCAGAGAGCCCTGGATTTAAAAGATTTCTTTAAGAGGAATTCAAAATGCGCACTGGATTATTTTAGGTGTGTTACTTTTCTGGACCAGGATTGGGAAACTTTTTCTGTAAAGAGCCAGATAGTAAATATTAAGCTTTGCAAGCCACACAGTTTCTGCAACTACTCAGCTCTGCCACAGCCAAAGACAATATGCAAACAAATGAGTGTGGCTGTGTTCCAATAAAACTTTACTTATAAAACAGGCAATTATGTTGGTGGCCCAGGGGCCATACTGTGTTGATCCCTATTCTAGATGATAATTCCTAGCTTGTGCAATTATCATATTCCATGAGGTACCTTTGTAACATGCCTAGCCATGGCTGATGATGGATGCTTGTTAAATAAATGCTTCAAAATCTCAACAATAATTAGTTCTGATTTGGGGTTTTATAAGAAAAGTGATTTTGGAGTTGAGTGTTTTGCTGTGTCCCCCCAGACAGGGGTGGATGGTGGGGGAAGAGACTAGAGTGGGTATATATAGTTGTGGAAAGAGCATCCTTACAGGCCTGCAGGTCCCACTGAGGGGCTCAGGAAACTCAGCCTTCCCTGAGTGATGGTCCGGATAGTGAGGGGTAAACAGTAAACTCTCTACCTTAACGATGAAATGGAGACAATAGAAACCTCTCTTTTTGTAGTGAGAATCAGAGAAATTGTATGTTAGACACCTAATGCTTGACATGTGCACCTGGCCATGTTCTCCGACCTGCTGGGCTATGTCTTTTGATCCTGACCTTGACCTACTATCTGATGCCAAGACTGCTGGCTATTCTGCTTTTCTACATTGAGTTTTCATCCAGTGCATAGTTCAGGGCACTTAGCACTCCATTCCCTACTTTAACCTATCTCACCATGCTTCTTTTCCCTCTAACATTTAAAGCCTGGGAGAAAAAAAATCTTCTTGACTGGGATTTTTCAAGGTGCCTTCTGTGACGCACTGGGAGAAGAATCACTTGGAAGTGTCTATGGAAAATGAAATTCTTGGGTCCCCCCCATTCCGGAGCCCTGGAATCATGATCTTTACTCCGGCGCCCATGTTAAAGTAGCTTCCCAGGTGGTTCTTGTACACAGCAGAGTAGGAGACTGCTGCTCTTCTTACCAAAGCATTCAGAAGTTTTTTCTAAGCTCTCAAAGTTTCCCTAAGCAGATATTCTTAGCTCATTAAAACTAGTGTTATAAGCAAAAGGTAGAAAATCATGCCCACTACTAGATTGCCTGTTTTTCCCATGAAAATCATTGATACTTTAAAATAAATTGTGCCATGAACAGGTTGGGCTCTTGTGGGGCGCAGCAGCCCTATCTCCCATGGAAGCTGCACACAGCACTTCCCTGCATAGAGAGCTCTAATGAGCGTCTCTCTTTTAACTCCCTGATGTATTTTCTAGCTGTTCTTTTTGGGATGGAAATTGCCCCCTGGATTTTCCTGGTTAGAACCTTTCACCTTGTCTTTTCCCAACAGCTTCTTTAAATAGATAACAGAATAAGGGGGACTCAGAAGACCGCATTTAACGGGTTTTCTGCTCTGGTGACGTTTCCTTCAATCCAGTGTACCTGGGACTCTCAGAAGAATATAAATTTTATTTATTACATAAAATTCAAAGCCGCCCATTGCATTGGAAAGGTAATTTTGTCATGTGCACGTTTGTGGGATTCAAGATCATAGGATTAGCTTCTAGATATTTAACCTACAAATTATTATTGATCATCTATGTACCAACACATGTCAGGACCTGCATAACACTGGTGACGTAGGTAGGCGTGTGTGCATTTATTTACTCATTCTCACACATTAGTGACCCCATTCACATAAACATTTCTCAAAGCTGTAGAAGATGGGGTTAATTTCTTGGCCTTTAGAATGAGTAAACCAAAGTACAGGGATTGAAATGACACGTCCAACACCAAGTGACTAGCACATTGCTGAACCAGAGCTCACATGCACATCATTGAGTGTGCAAGTTTATCCTTCTGGTTCTCAGTGTCGACCTGGGTCCACTTCTATCCAAGTATCCGTGTCCAAATAAAATCAAAAACTTGTAGATGCCCCAGGGAAAGAAATCACGGGACATCTTGCAAGTAAAGAGAGTTCAAATAAACAAAACAGCAGGGGTTCTGGCACCCTGTGAAATCTCTCAGCTACAGCTGGGGCACAATTGCAACTTTATGACACTCCCCCGGAAAAGCCACAGCAACCACTAGATGGCAATATAGGAACAGTAACCGGGAAAAGACTCCTGCTCTTGATTTTGAATACCCTGGGACTGCCATGGTGAAATCCTTGGCAAGCACATCCCAGTGGAACTAACGTTCCAAGAACAGTGAATTCTGAGACTCTAGATGGGTAGTTCTCACCCCTACCTTTGTATCCCAGTCACTTGCCATTCTGATTCACTTACTTTGGTGTAGGGCCCGGGCATCCATATTTTTTGTTAACACCCCCAGGTCCTCTAGAGTGCTCCCAGAGTTGGGAATTTGTGCTAATTTATCCACTCCCGGGTGGCAGGGACCCAAGTGCAAAGCAACATAATGTAATCTCCTAATGACAGTGCAGGCACTGCCCAGGCCACTGGGGCTGCAGAGATGAATGAGACACTGAGACGCGCCTCTATACTCAGGAAGCCACAGTTCCGAAGGGACTGTGATTTCAGGTCCCAAATAGGATGCAGGCATGTGGTGAGGTGTTTCTGCAGGGGAGTCCCTCTTCTGCCCTGCATGACCTTGAGTAAGTCATTGTCCTCCCCATGACTCACTTTCTTTAGTGGGTTTTGGTGGGATTTCTTATTGGGAAAATGAGGACCATGAAATAGGTGCCTTCAAGGATATGTGGACTCTGTTTCTAAGGGCAGTATCTTTTTTTTGGTCAAATTCTGCGTGTCTAGGAGCAATCTGGGTGTTCTGGAGAGGGCTGGGCTCCCTTGGCCTGGCATTTGCTCAGCACTTTAGGCAGGACAGAGGGCTCCTGCTGCTGCTTTGAGGTCTGACAGTTCTCATTTGCCAATGGTAGCATTTTAAGTCATTGCCAAGCAGATTAGTTGTTGACAATAAAGTCTTTAAAAACACCCACCAATTCCATGTGATTGTCATCTAGATAAATGTTCCAGAGTAGCAATGGGTAGGGATGGGAGAAGGTGTCTCCTAACCACAGAGAACCCCTAATTCCTGCTCCTGTTTTCCTGTCTCTGTGTCCCCATCTTCAATACACTGCTGGAATTTTCCCTAAGCTAGAGGGACCTCTACATGTTATAAGTCCCCCTTTCGTGGGGGACTGATAGAACATCTTTAGGAGTCAGGAGGAATTGACAGTAGTAACCTGTGATTCCTGTTCTGCAGTTTATGTACATGAAAAACTTGAAGAGCGCAGATAGATCTTACTCATCTCACTTATTTTAATACCTTGGCACAGCTTGGTACTGCGTAGGTGTGAGCAAATGTTTGTTGAATTAAGATTTCTGTAGTTCAAGTATTTATGTATGTCAAATTAACATTAAATATTTAGATTTGAGCATCAGAAATAGCTTCAGTGTTATTTGTGTCTTATAGACCCAGAAAATTATGAAATAGATCATGTTTCCCTCTTTGCATTGGCTTCTAGGAAGCTCAGAGACAAATGAGTGACCTACCTCTAGCAAAATATCTCAGAAAGATGTTATGTTACATATGTGTGATTACACAATGTCTGATTTTACTTTATTTTTCTCAAGAATGATATTTAGTGTACTGAATTTTTATCTCAAGCTGCCTTTAATTCTCTTTGGAAAAAGAGAATGGGGAAACTCAATAAATCTGAGGCAATGTCTGGAACAATTCCTGATACCTAATAGGAGCTCAAAATATTTATTGAGTAGATGAATGAATTATATTTTTATCTGAATCTTAAGATTGAATTTAATCTTTAAACAAATATACCAATCAACCTGAAATTTACAATCTGTCAAAATAAACTGGGGGAAATCAGATCATCTTGGGAGATAGACCCAGAGGGACAGAGTGACCTGCTCAAGATTACACAAAAATTCAGTAACGTTAAAGTAAATCTGTTTTTTTCACTCCTGATCTACTTACTGTACTTCCTATTACTCTCAAAACACCTCTTTGATCTCCTAAGAGAGATAATAACCTTTAAAATCATAATTTAAAGGAAGATATGTTCCTTTGATTGCTCCTTCCTGGGTAAAATAAGGGATAAAACAAGAGAGCAGTGTCACCTGCACTTGGTGGAATTGATAATTCTGCTTATGGGTTCTCCTTTGGCCAAGTCAATGACAGCTCATTTGGTGGCCCATGAGGTGGTTTCCTTTCTAAAATTCAGAAGGAGTAAAAGGGAACGTGGGTAAGTCCCATTCGGCAGGCAACCCATGGTCTCCTGGGAGGTTGGGGAGGCAGAGTTTTACTGACAGTGTTTATCCTGGACAGCAGCCAGTGGGCCCGTTGGCTTGAAGCATGAGCTGCTTGATCTTGTCAAACATCTTTGTCTAAAACGTGGTCAGAAGAGAATTGAGGCAGCTAAATTTTAATGGAAATTTATTTTTCACTCATTTATGTAGGATTCCTATAGTGGACAAAAGTCATGTTCTTGTTGAGCAGCCTGACCTGTTTACTTTTCTAGCATTGTTTCGGTTATTCTCCTTCAACTCCATCATTGTCAGTACTGGACCTCTATAGTGGAAGTCTCTGCTTGGAAGGAATTTCTTTAAATTGAGTACTCCCAAACCAAAAGAACTTTCCTATTTCATTCCTTATTCACTAGCCCTTGTGCATTTTTACAGACGTGGATAGAAGCACATAATTTGCGCTAGAGCCAAATTAACATCTACTTCTGGCCAATCGGTTTCCACTGGTATCCCGTCAATGGAGGGCATTGGGTCCACCTACCAAAACACTTTTAGTTTTAGGACTGTCATCCATAAAACTTTTATTTTTATTTCATTCTGTAATAAATGAATCTTAAAGCTTTTATCACCCCAAATAACTACAACAAATGTCTTGCTGCCATACCTTTCCTCATGTTTTCCCTTCCAACAGTATACTTATTCCTTTTTTATCAGCCCGAAAGCTCTAGCTTAGATGACATAATGTTCACGAGAGCTACCTGGGGATACATGATAGTTGTGCTCTCTTGTTTGTGTTCCCTCAATGGGTGCATCTCCCCAAGGGCACCCCCACAAAATGTTGCCATTGTGAGGTTATGTATCTGTTTTCCCAGTGACTGCGAGCTCCTCAAGGCAGGAACCATCTCTCCTTCATCTGTGAGTTAAGAATCTCTTGAATGCAGCCAGGACAAGATTGTAACAGGTGCTCACGTGCATATTAACTCATCCCATTGCTGACTCACTGCGGTTGCTGCTGTTGCCTTACTCAAACGTCTTACCTTCCCCGTGAGGAGCGGACTCTGCAGAAATTCTGGCCAGAAAGAAATCTAACGTGCTAGTCACGGCAGCTCACCTGTTGGCTTACTGGTGTGAGTGTGATGTGCTGATCACACAGCCCAGAGGTCTGGGCTTTGTTCACAGGCACAGCTATATCCTCTGAGTCACGTCAGCCAGCTCTTGCCAGAGATGGAGAAGACCCAGCTCCGGCCTGCAGTCTGTTCTGTAGATTTCAGCTCCTGGTTCAACTCCTGGTCTTTTAGCATTCTCCAGGAATTCTCTAAGTTTGGTCCAACTTCACTCCATTCAAGATGAAATTGCTGAGGCAGATAGTCTTGGGAGAAGAAAGTTTGTCTTGTGGGAGTCTGTATTTAATGTGAGGCGAGGTTGTAAATTCTCAGGTTTAGCTAGGCTTGCTAGGCAAACTTCGGAACTATGGAGGAGACAAAACTATGTCTGGAGCAATATTCTAAGGCAGTGGAATTGGACAGACAAGTTGGGGGAGTTAGCCTTTACTTCTTTTTCTTTTGTTAAGACAGTCTCACTCTTGTCACCCTGGGTAGAGTGCTGTGGCATCATTATAGCTCACAGCAACCACAAACCCTTGGGCTCAAGTGATTCTCTTGCCTCAGCCTCCTAAGTAGTGGGGACTACAGGCGCCCACCACAGTGCCTCACTAGTTTTCTATTTTTAGAGACAGTGTCTTGTTCTTGCTCAGGCTTGTTTCGAACTCCTGAGCTTAAGCAAACCACCCGCCTTGGCCTCCCAGAGTGCTAGGATTACAGGCTTCAGTCTCTGTGCCCAGCCTGCTTATTTTTCTTTTAAGAGCAGAGAAAGGAACATTTTTAATTTAGGAAAAGAGAATGCCGTTTGATGAATCTATCAAGAAAAATGCCTTTGGCATCCAACAGTTGGTCTTGGGCCACAACGGGGCTTTGAAAATTCAGTTCTTTATCCTAATCTTTGTATCACTTAGGAAAAGCATCAAACTAAACCTCATTCCCCAGATCCTCCTTGCTTGAATTGTCCCATTGACATGGTTCTCCACACTAAATCTGGACACTTTCTCCAGCCGAGCAAACCCATCTGCTTCACTGCCAGCTAAAAATGTCCTCTCCTGACATTTTTGGAGATTTTTGTCCCTTTCTTAATTTCTATTAATGATTTCAGTTTTACCTCTCAGGGAGGAATAATTACATCCATTCAGTCTCTACCATAAGTCTTGTGTTCTTTTAGCTAAATAGCCTGTTTCTTCAAATGTTCATTCATTCAGTCCCATTTCAAGACTTTCCACTTGAGCAACTGTTCTTTTTACCCCCTCCAGTTTGTCCCTCTAGAAGTACATGTAGCCCAAGCAAAGCAGGAAGGCTCACATCACATTCGAAGAAGCCAAAAGTGGTTGAGAAAAAAATTTAGATAATAAAATGATTTGAAATCATCCTAAGGGTCATTTTATAACTCAGAAAAAAAAAATAATGACATTTATATTTTCCATCTTTTTTATTTCTCTTTGCTTCAATATCAGTCTCCATCTTCCTCTACTAACATTCTGGGAAAACTCCCAACCTGCTCCAGTCACTGGCTACTTGGGAGGCTGAGGCAAGAGAATCACTTGAGCCCGAGTGTCAGGTTGCCGTGAGCTATGATGATACCTCAGTAATTTCTTCCCTTTTCTCCTGTCTTAGGCTAAGTTCTTTATTATTGGGCAGGAGGAAGGCTGAGGTGAGGGGAGGGATTGCAGACACATAATTTGAAGAAAGTGTCTTTACTATGTATGGATTTAGAATTGACCAAAGTAATGAACGCAAGTGAAGCTAGATTCATGTGACGCAGGGCAGCTGTATCTGTCTCCTTTCATCTTAACACTCTACTTTTAGAGCTTCAGACAGTATTGATGTTTGGGGCAGAACAGTTCTCTCACCTTGAACTTCTGTGAACCCAAAAGCCTTAGAGAACTTGTCTAGGATCTGGAGTTGAGGTGGGCACAGATTCTATAGATTCCTGGTTGAAGTTTTCCAGCAAAGGTATAAGGGGGGAAAATAATAATCTAGAAGATTATAACTTCATTTTGTTAAATTAGGGATCCAGCTGCTTATAAGTGAAATCACGTCTTTGCTTAGTGTTTTAGTGCTGTGCGGGGCTGGAGGGTGGAAATGACTGTGGTGTCATCCCCACTCCTCTAGTGCTACCCAATTTGATTACCTGGACTATTAGAATTTCCTGAAGTTATTTGTGGACTTGGGGTTGTGACTTCTCTCCTTGTCCTCATCCCAATCTAATGGCGCCTCCTGCTCCTGTTGCTTAGGGTGTGGGGCTGCGGGGGACACAGGAGCTGACTTGGAGGGGCCATTACAGTCCCTGTGGTCGGCTGCTTTACCCGTCTGGGGTGAGGAGCTGTCAGCGAGTTCCTTCATTTCCCCGTCTGCCCTACATGAGCAGAAATTCCTCAAGCATTTTGATCAGTTAATGACACCATTCCTGAGACATTTTATTATTTTTAAATGTCCTTGGTCATTGTCACAGGGATATGAGAAGGAGAAGGACTAAATCCTCAGGCACACGTGCACAACTTGAACTAGAAATCAAGAAAGGGAAATTTCAACCACACTGGATGATGTGGGATGCACACGGATACTGGGCTGCCTGGAGGCTGGTTGTTTTGATGAGCATAATGTTGTTGATCTCTGTACATTTTCACACACACTTCATCTGATTTTAACAACTTGAATATGAAAAGTTGCAGTTTTAACTTTTATTCTACTAATTCCAAAAAATACTCAAAGAAGTTTAGTAACTTTGGCAAGAGCAGAGGACTTGTGAATCCCTCAGGCCTTTTGCCTTCTAAAACTAGTGCTTTATCCACTTTAGGGAGGCATTTGGGCGCCATCCTCACTAATGTTTTTTGCAATATTCACAACTACCTGTGATAATATTTTCTTATCTTTAAACTGTATTATTTTAACTTAAATATATTTCACATGAAAATGTTGTATCCCTATGATAAATAAAAAGAAAAACCTAAAATTACTTTGTATTAATGGCAAGTAACCATGGACATAAAAGCAATGAGAATAAAGCAGTATTACCATATTTTAGCTAAGTATTGATTCTTGTTGAAGTTTTCGAGGCTAAGTTCTTTGATCTTCTGGTGAAAAGGGAATTTTAGCGTGTTTTAAGAGAGGTCTTAAAAGTCATGGGGCATCAAATGGAGACTTTCTCCTTTATATCATTGGAAAGACCAAAACCAAATTGGAAGAGAAACAACTTTCCTGACATGCCAATCAGTGCTGGTAATATCAGGTCTGTATAAAATTCCCTCACACGTAATTTGAAAATACATAATATCGTAGTAGCATAATGAAGGAGCAAAACATTGGCTACTAAGTTGGGCAGTTCTGGTAGATTCTGTAGATATTAGTAGCAGCTGTACTAGTTCAGTGATGTATATAGATAAGTCAGTATTTACCTATTTATTCACTTGGTAACAGCTGATGAATACCTACTGTTAGTTGACCATGCAAATATAAAGAAGACAGAATTCCATTCCTGAAAGAAGTTTTGGCATTAGCAATGGTATGAAATTCTGAGTTCTCTAATGTGAACTATACGTCACCAACCTTGTTTGAGGGTGGGTGAGGGAAGTCTCTGAGCATGTGTTGATATCTGAGCTGGGTATGGTAGGATAGGAATTTGCTGGATTCAGATCTCCCAGAGAGAGCACTGCTTTTACAAAGAAACAGTGGTAGGGAATACATGGTCATTTTGAGAAGCAGCTAGTTCCTTAGTTTGGTTAAAGTGCAGAGCCGAAAGGGAGAGAGGTGGGATGGGCCGAGGAGGTGTAAGAAAAGGCGGTTGGAGTGGTAGACTCAAGCCAGTCAGAGAAGAGCTTTGTGTGCCCTGCCAGGGAGTTTGGATTGATCCCTTAAGATAGCAGGGAACCACCCAGAACATGTAAGCAGGAGATGACACAATCAGATGTGCATTTTACAGAGGCTAGTCTGGCAAAAGTGAGGAGAGACGTGAAAGGAGAGAGTAAGATGTCAGCACAGATGTCTGGCTGGGGATGCCAAAATCAGCTTAAGTTATTCCATGCAAATTCTCTTCATTAGCTCTCCCTGCCCGTGAACAGAGTTTTGGCAGGCACCACCCTGGCCAGCATAGATGGTGTTCTGAATGAAGGATGTTCTGAATGGAGGGTCTGTTGCTTTGGGCTTGGCAGAGTACCCTGGGAGTTTTATTATGGTATGATCTCTTTTTAGTGATCCAGTCCTTGTGGGCTATTTAAAGGGAAATTTAGGAAAAAACCAAAAACCCATTTTATAATGAAACAATTAGTGAGTTTAGCCTCCTTCTGACTTTGGATAACTTGAGTGACTAGGGACTGATTGTGTGTGTGTTTTGCAATTGCCTCAACTCCTTGGTGTCCCATAAGTTGGGGATCCACATGGCATGGCAGAACAAGAGGATCTTGAGAACTGTGTAGTCCACTTTGATGGGGAGCCTGAGAGGGAGCACTTGTCTTTGATCACAGTAGGTGCTCAGTAAGGAACATAGATATTCTTCATTAATGTCACTTTGCCCCTACACCTTTTACATTGTTAACTAACAATTTAAAATTTCTTTAATATTTTGTATTACTCTTTTCTGGATGCTTTATAAAGAAATGTAATTTAAACTAGATTAGAAAGTGGACTCTCTTTTGGTAAAAACATGACACATTGTAAAGTAAACTGGGCACTTAATTGCAACTCAGAATTTAAGACTTGGCTTGATTATTTCCCACTAATGTTGTCTAGGACAATTCTCACTTCACCTGTCTGAGCTTCACTTTTCCCAAAAAGGGAATCTTGGGCTATCCAGTATGGAAGGTAAGTTCTTTTTATGTGTTAACTTCATAGTGATTGCCAAGGTGGTGGTTCTCAACCCCTAAGAAATCTTTTTCGACATTTTTTTACTAGTCATTTCCCTTCCCTACGTATTTCTAATGCCACATATATAGCTGTTTATGTACTACAATCCTTTCCAAGTCCCAAATCCATAGTAATACATAAAACTTTTTAATCCTCCAAGAACCAAGTTTTGGCCCCCTGGGTGCTATATTGCCTGGTTGAGAAAAGTGGCTCAGAGGGCGCAGCTGAAAGAGATTATGAAGCCATAGTCAGACCCAACAAGAAACAGATCTGATGATGTCTGCCACATGCATCAGAAAGGGGGTAACAGCATGTACACGTAGTATTGGGCTTGATGATCTGAGTACCCTTTACCACTCAAACATTCTAAGATTCCATGTTGAATAGAATTGTTATTACAGTTAATCTATTGGGTGTTGGCTAGGAGTTGATAAAACTCTCAAGGCTGAAAAAATATCTCAGAATAATCGATCTAGTAGCCATAAGCAGATAGGCCACATTTGTGGACTATTTTATACTTCCTGGGTAATTAAGATGTTCTTCTAAGATATGTCCACATGCCATTGTGCTACATCTAAAATTATTCACTTTTGTTCTTGTAGATTTCTCAAGATAAGTTTCGACGACAGGCGTATCTGTTTCTTAGTGGAGTAGCGATCAGATGATTTGTCAAAGAACTTCTAATGCTTCTCTTAAAGCAAGCCTCTGAGTTTGGTCCAGGGAAGGCTCTTTATAATAAGGATAAGTGTTGATGGACGCTGCACCCTTCTGTTCCATACATTTATTGTACTCAAATCCTACTTTGAACCAGGAATTATGCTAGTTGGTGGAAAGATTACAGAGGCTTGGTACTCACTCTACAGGAGGTTTGTCATCTTAAGGAGGCTGTCAGCAGAAGTGGCTAGTAAGGCCAGGCTCCATCAACCTGTGACTAGGAAAGGAGGTCACATTCCTTAAACATTTGTCACTACTGACTTGGGCCTGTCTCTGCCTTGACAGCCAGTATGTGTCTTCCTCAGGGGATTCTCAGTTCTCAGAGTTCTTCTGGACTCTGGCTTGTGTGTGAAAATGAATAGCCCTCTGTCATAGGCCTATTTTTGGCTTCTTTTCCATGCTGTGGAGCTCCTGTGATTGTCAGCCACTGCTCCATGGGGCATGGCCGTATTTAGCTTATTATTGTGGCTACTACCTGAATTCTGGAGAGAGCTCTACTCTCTTTTTAACTATTTCACCCCAGTATGGGGCAGGCACTTATCTTAATTTGTTATAAATAAACTGAGACCAGAGTACAAGTTTTCAAGAAAACTTTATTGAATATTGGGGATTATAAGAGGTAAGTGCAAACAGAGACTGTTAAAAAACTACTGTTTTATATGTCAGTTTTCAGGGACCATCGGTCCAGTAACTGCCCTCCATCGGCCTCTGAATGGTTGGTGCTTGTTTACTTCCTTCCATTTTACATTCTCTGTGGCCGTCTCTCTGACCTTTAGCGTGCCTCCTTCAGCGTACCCATTTATGAAGGTCCTGAGTGAGAATAGATTTTTATTTCTCTCTCCCTCCTACTCCCACTCTCCCAGTCTCCAGTCTTGCCTCCTTAACCCTCATATGTTGTCCTAGGTTTGTCTTCTCTTGAGGATAATGTACAGTATCCATTCTTTTCAGGGGAAACTCTGCCCTTGAGCCTATGAAGCTGAAAGGTCATATATAGTCTCAGAATGCAATATTTTACTGTTATTTCACAAAGCTTAGGTAGTTGTTAATGTTGAATAACTTCATTGTGTAGTTCAAGGTGACATAAGCATAGCAAAACTAATGTTAAATACATCTTGGAATAGTCTTTCCAATTACCTTGATTTAATAATTACACATTGTATGCTTATATCAAAATATCTCATATCCCCCATAAATATGTATAACTGTTATAGATCCATAATAATTAAAAATAAAAAAGCATATTTCCAATTTTTCCTGTTGTCTTTTAGGTCTCTTCTACTAATCTCTTATTAAAAAAATTCTAGAAAACACACACACACACCCCCTTCCCAAGAATAAGCAATAATACACAATCACAGGGAAGATTGAAACCATATATTGAAATGTTTGCAAAGTCTGCAAAGATCTAGCTATGCTAAAACAAATATCTAACTTATATACCAAAGAGAATTTTTTACTTCTGAGTATAAACATTTACATTTAGATTAATGGTAACTTTAATTTCCCTCAAATATAATGGCAGGGCATATTGCTTTACATCTGGACAATTAAAGGACCCATTGGATTTATTTTTCAAAAACAAAAGACAAAGGGTGGTGTGACCCAAAGTTAAATTTAATCCTTTAGTTCCCAGAAGATAAAAACGACTGGAAACTTTTAGGTGATTTTGTTTTTTCAGCTTTATGACACATTACTTTTTTTTTTTTTTTAGTATCCAGTTCAGCAAGAGTGTTGTATTCCATGAGAGTAGATGCTGGCAAACATTTTCTGTTAAGGGGCCAGATAGCAAATATTTTAGGCTTTGCAGCTCATAGGTTCTCTGTCATAACTACTCAACTCTGCCCTTGCAGTGCAAAAGTGTCCGTAGACAATATGTGAATGAATGAGCATGGCTATGCTCTAATAAAACTTTATAAACACTGAAATCTGAATTTTGTCTAATTTTCATGTCACAAAGTGTCACTGTTCTTTTAATTTTCCCAGCCATTTAAAATGTCCAAACCAGCCGGGTATGGTGGTTTGCATCTACAGTCCCAGGTACTTAGAAGGCTGAGGTGGGAGGAGTTTGAGACCAGCCTAGCCAACATAGCAAGACCCTGTCTCAAACAAAACAAAACAAAAACCAATAAAATGTAAAGCTCAGTCTTAACATATGGGTAGTGCACAAAGAGGTGGGGGGTCACATTTGGGCTACAGGTTTTGATTTGCTGATTCCTGCATGGGGCCCTAAATTACATGATACAATTATATATTCATATTAAACTTTATGGTAAGGATTGAATTCTGTGAAAGTGTAGAGTACTTTGGGACCATGTAGACCCAATAAAACCAAATTAGAAGAATCGCTGCCTTTTTAGACTTCGCGTGTGAATCTAAACACATCTATCTCCTTCCAAGATCATCCTAGAATCTTTTGCAATTTCAATATGTTTCCCCTTGGAATAAAGCAACTTCCTACACATAGAAATAAAAAAAAAAAAAAAAAAGATCTTGGAAGGTTCCTGGCTATCCAAACTCAAATGTGAAAGACAGTTTTGATGAACTAGGCAGAAATAAGACAGGAGCATATGGTTTAAATCGTGCTTAACAGAAACGTGTGTTTCAATTTTGCCATTGTGGGAAGTGTGGCCAGTTGTCCTAATGGTTAGCAAGCACCCCTGCAGCTGGACCCGTAGCAGCCTAGATGAGTCGGTGCAGAAGGACTTTTTGAATATGGATACCCTGTGTGTGCACATATGTACACATCATGGCTGGCAAGAGAACTAACACTAATCATTTGCCTTGAGTAAAATATTCTTCTTTCACTTCCACCTGTCAAAACCTATTCCTTTATCAAGGTTTAAATCAAATGTCATGTCCGCTGAGAAACCAGCCCCAATTTCCAGTCTCCCTTCCTCCTTTCCCCTTTCTCTGTCAGAATTAGCACTTTTCTCTATTTGCTCCTACAAGTCAAACTTGGAGTATAGTTGCAACTCACAAGATAGTGGACTCTTGAGGTAAGAAGCATTTATTTTTTCCTCTTTGCTTCATCTAGTACGTAGTATAACATAGGTGTTAAAAAGCAATTTGTTGATTGTGGAGAAAAGAGCTGATTGTGACTGTGACTAAATGATAATGTTATAATTTTAAGCACTTCACCTGTGTCCAGGAAAGCTTTTTTTTTGACTTTTGCATGTCTCCCTGGTTGAAAGGAGGGTCCTCCTTCCGCTCACAGAAGCTTCTCCCATTTGAGGGCTTAAAAGAAAACCCTGGTTTCTGGTTGTACTAACTCTTCTTCCCTTTAGCAGACGGTTACCAGCCTTGTGTTTCTAGCAGGAACTCACAGACACGCCTACATACCTGCCTAGCTTGACGTCTGACTCACTGGGGTTTGGGCCAGGGTGCTGTCAGGCTAAGGGCTTGTTTCTGTGAATGTGGACTTGGGTGTGGGGTGGGAGATGGGAGGGAGGTGCAGACGGGCTTCCAGTACAGGCTTTGGCTGCTGGCTGGCTGGGTGAACCTGGGGCAAGACCCTGAATCAGATATCATTAGAGAGGTCACCTAGTCCAAATGCTGTTCCAAGGAGAAGACCAAATGGGGGCAGGGGGAAGTACCTGGCTCAAATCCACACTTATTACTGTCAGAACTCACTTCTCACTAACCCTTTTATTCCTAGTCTAGGAATCTTTAAAAATGCCCATTTAATTAATTGCTTGATTAATCAAATACTACTGAGGCCTACCATCTGTCAGGACTTCTGGGCATCGGGGAGCCTAGGGAGACTCATGCAGGCTCCCTGTCCTCTCGGGTCCTGCCTGAGTCTCACAGAGCAGGAGTGGAGCAGGGAGGGTGCTAATGTGGTCTTCATGCAGATTTGGGTGTGAGCCCCGACTTCTGCCTTTTTCTGTGGGAACTTGAACTAAAAATGCATATGCGTATCCCATAAAGCTACTATGAAACTTTAATGAGATAATTCATGTAAAACCCTTCACATAGTAAATGCTCAGTAACAGGTAGCTATTAGTATTGTGCTGGAGACATCAACTCTTAGACCAGTCTGTAGTCTCAGACTTTATTTATTTGCAAGGCAGGTAAAATTGCAGAATCTTTGACCTTAAAAAAATAAAAGAGCACGAGATTAGCTCCCTAGTCTCAGATAAGGTATATTTTAATCTGTCTACTAAGAAGCAAAAGGTCATATTTTGCCTCTCTCCAGATCTGAGGGTGAGGAGGAGAGAGAGAGCGTGATGATCAGATGAAAAAGAATTCCATTTCCACTGTTTTGCTGGTCACTTCAGGTTATGTATAAATCCTGCCACGTTCACTTCAGACTTTTCACAGTGAGCATCATTTGTTTCATAAACAGAGGCCAGCTTCCCATTACCCAGCACCAACCAAGCCCTGCCCTGATTTGGCCACCTCTGGGGCTCCCCCGGAGCTGGGCACTGGCTCCAGGCCGCCTCTCCGACTGGCTGGCGTAAGCGGGTCACTGCCTCCAAGGCACTTTTCCGAGTTCCACGGGGTGCAACTCAGCCTGGTTTCATAAGATGTTGCAATCGAAACTATTGAATCTCAAAATGGAATATAATTAAGGCTAGGTTAATAAAGCGTGTTCCACTCTAGCCAGCAAAGGGTGTCATGTTTCTCCTTGCGGCTTTAGGCAAGGAAACTTAATCTCCAGCTTTGTCAGGGCAGACTGAATCAGAGGTGTGTCACTGAACGGAAAGCCTCTTGTTTTACTTGTTACAGTCACTACACAGCCAGCCTTGTCGCTGCGGATTTCTACTGAGCACACAGAATCCAGCCCGTGGCCGAGCACCCCAGGAAAGGCCAACACTACAACATGTGTAGAGACTAATCTGCCACTGTGTAGGAGGGATTAGGGGACCTTTCCTCTCTGCTGGGTGATCTCTGGGAAGCTGCTCCTCAGTCACAGGACTTGCTGGGGGACGTGGGGATGGGAGACTCTGAACGAAAAATGGAGGATGGTGATTTAGACACTAAGGTTTGAGGGCAGTCTTTGTTTGCCTTCTTAGCCTTCATTTTCCCTTTCTTGCTGCTCTGAATCCTTTTCCTTTCTTTGTTTCTTCTAGCAATATTCTATTACTCATTTCTTCAGAACTCAGCCCAGTAGGCTTCTTTGACATTGCCAAGCAGAGATGGTTAGTGCTCATTATGGCTCCTGTAGCACTGAAGCCCACTATTAAACAACAATGGCTACTAATTTTTCTTATTATGGTCTAAGCTCTATGCGGGGCATTTTTACATGATCTAATCCAATCATCTTGGTATCTTCTATATTATAGGTGAGGAAACTGAGGTCTAAAGAGAGTGAGTATGGCTCAGTGCCCATAGCATAGTGGTTATGGTGCCAGCCACATATACCGAGGCTGGCGGGTTTGAACCCGGTCCAGGAAAGCTGAACAACAATGACAACTACCGTAAAAAAAAATAGCCAGGCGTTGTGGTGGGTGCCTGTAGTCCCAGGTACTTGGGAGGCTCAGGCAAGAGAATCACTTAAGCCTAAGACCTGGAGGTTGCTGTGAGCTGTGATGCCACGGGCACATGGTGTAAATTCATTCATTCAATAGGACTTTACTCAACACCTGTTATAGGCACTGTTTTAGGCCCTGAAGATATATCCTTCAACAGATAAAAATATCTGTCTTCATAAAATGTTTATTTGTGTGTGTGTGTATGTAAGTATGTATGGGTACATGTATGCACAAACAGTAAACAAGCAAATTGTATAGGTGGTTAGAAAGAGATAAGTGCTACAGAAAAATGCAAATATGAGGCTGAGCTGGAATTTGAACCCAGATCTTCTGAACACATGGCATGCTCCTAATAACGCAGTCATATTGCCTGTGGTTCTTGGATCTTTTAAAAATTATCTATGTACTTCCCAGCTCCACCTTCTAGACTATAAATTTCTCTGGGGCAGAACCTTTCCTTAATTGGTTCCCTATCTTGGCACACAGCTGGGTGCCTGGCACAGAGTCAGCATTGATGAATATTTGTCCAGCATGTGAATAAATGAGTGACCATAAGATAACATAAGAACCTACTGGAAAGCAATGATTTCTCAGGAGTCTGAGCTCTGCCATGAATGTGTCTTATTACTCTAGCAAGTGTTACAGCCCATAACATTTGTAGGACGAGAAAAAAAAATCGCTATTTTTTGACAAATGCAATCAGTGTAATCTAATTCTTTGTACCCTCAATAAATCCCAAACAATAAAAAAAAAAAAATTAAAAAAAACAGTTTTTTTTTTTGACTTCCTTATAGTTCTGTCATGAGTATTAATGAGAGAGTGTGTGTTCAAAGACATCAGCTTCTCTGCAGACAGGGGCTCATGTTATTCCCAGTGGTGGTCTCATTGCTAAAATTCCAGTAAGGATCTGGCATGGTATTTTCGGGAGGGACTGACCCCAGAGAAATGAAGTTTGTTTTACTGACAAGTTTCTAAGTAGGTTTTATGAGCTGCCTCTTTTCGGCTGTAGGCCTACGTGAGGATTCACTTACTATTTGGAGCACCCGTGAAGACACGTTTTTCCTTCTTTGCCAAAGCAGGCTGTAAAGCAGTTCACGATCCACTTTTCATGGATGTCTCTTTCTCATTGTAGAAGTAAAAAAAGAAAGATTGCTTTTTAAATTTGAATGAAATATCATTTGTTAGCTCCAAAAGTGCAGTTATGAGAATGGATTTTGGCCAGATGCCAAATATAAGTCACCAAGAAAAGTGGCCTTGGATCCCTGGTCCCTGGGAGGACAGGCCTCTGCCATTGGATGGTGGGAACAGGAAATGGGAAACCCCAGGAGAGACAAAAAAGCATGAAAGCTAAACGGGAAGGGGAAGGTTTTCTTTAATTCTCTTTTGTTGCTGACAACTGAGCACCAAACCTGTTGAGTCACTCCTGTGCTCAGAATGCAGGAGGGAGGTCCTCTTGGGATTTTCCTGTTCACCTGATGCTCTGTCTTTAAGCATAGTGAACTCGGTTAACTTTAAGTATTGCCAAAATTCTGTTTAACATTGGCAAATAGGTCAGCACTGTAGCATTTGCTTGACATGGACAGTGTGCCTTCTCAAGAGCAGAAAGCTCTTTCCTGGTGGGGAAAATCCCCTATTATTACTCAGCAAATACAGGCAATAATAGTTTGGGTTTCTGTAATGTCTCTTTTCTAAGAATTCGAAGATCTCTCTTGTACTTTACCTCAGTCATCGCTACAGCTCTGTTGTAAAGGCAGAAGCAGTTGGCAGAGCAGTTCCTATGTTGGAGGAAGAAAAACTGAGGCATATTTTTTGAGTTGTCCCACTTCATGTTGATGCCGTTTGACTCAAGTTCAAGCCTCCTGCCCGCTATAACAATCAATTTTAGGCCTACATACTAAAGATCTTTTATCTCCCAGGCAGGTTCATGCTGGGTACTATGTATATGATAGCTCATTTATTTCACCAAATAAATAATCCTACAAAGTAAGCATTATTATTGCCGTTTGCTAGTTTAAGAGGGTTGTTCAAAAGGTAACATGCCATGCCAGTAGTTTATACATGGTCACATTCAAGTTCAAAATCTTTGCCTACATCAAGATGCCTCCTTTTGCTCATAGAAAGATAGAGTTGCCACTGGTTCTTTTGGGGGTATATTGTGCCCAGGCCTGGGTCGAGAAGTGGACATTTCAGGCAGTTAATTTGGCATCTGTTTGTATTAGAGCTTTAATACTATTTGTTCAACATTTATTTTAGTTGGGGAGGAGAGAAAACTATTTTTTATTAAATTGAATTCCTTTCGCTCTATGTTTACACTGAAAATGAGGAATTCATTACATACATTGATTCTAACATAGCATTTCAATGTATCTGGAACAGTGATCCGGGTCATAGTTTTTCCATCACTGTAAAATGGGTAATGTAAGCCATTCACACTTGGGAGGATCCAGGGTACCTCTGAGAATGGAATTGCACAGTCTCATTCAAAAGGAGTTTAAAAATCACTTTTCCTGGTTTACCTTTCAGCAGAAGTTTATCACTTTTCTGTTTCTCATTCCATCTTTAGCTCTTGGGGTTTGATTTTCTGAACCACACAACTTCTTGGTAAGCCTGTATAAGAAATTAAGTTTTAAATAGCACACAAAATCACCTGTTTCCAGTAAACAGTTTGACTTTGGGTATGATTTGATTTCAGATTTTCTGCCAGCTTTGAAGAACAGTCGGCTGGGTTGGGGCCAGGCCATCTTTGGAATGAGCATTCTGCATAATGAAACTAGTCAAAGGAGGTAGGATGATCCTGGTGAGTAGTGGCTGTAAAATTTCCTTTAGAAGGTATGCTCTTTTTCAATTATACCAGTTATAATGGTGGAAATCTGAGATAATTGCCAACAATATTCCAGTTTATCCCTGTGATATTTCAAAAATTGTGGTAGAGACCTTACTTTTAGGTGTACAGACATTCTCATCTCTCTCCTTCTTGAACGTCTAGGAGGACCTCATGTTCTAGTCCCCGTGTGATTCAGTGGATTATGGAGTAGTTCCCTCCATGAGCTCTGGGTGGAAGTAATGTATATCATATTTGGCCAAGGTGTTTGAAAGTGGGGGTGATTCCCCCACTCTTTCCCTTTCCTTGTGGAGGTGAGCCATGGGTTAGGATGGCAGTGTCACAACATGATGGCTTGCTTCCCTGCCAGGCTGGATCCCTGAATGACTGGATGGAACTTTCTACTGACCTGCATAAGGTACGTGCATGACCAAGAAAGGAATCTTTGTAGTCTTAAATCCTTGGGATTTTGGGAATCTATTGGCATCCTGACTAATATAGCTGCTGTCCTGGGCAGCTACTTGGCTTTCTCCACTGGATCTTGTGTTAAATACTTAATCTCTGTTCCTCTGTTCTTTATTTATAAACTTGGGAGTACTTGAGGGACAGTCTAGGTTTGGCTGGGTTCTTCCTTAAGTCTCCAGATGCGTGGCCTGTGAACTCTGAGTAAATGAGTGGCCCATCCAATACTCACCTCCCCACTGTTCTTCCCACTTTGGGCGTTGAACCTCGGAGGCAGAGGGGGAAAGTGGAGATTAGAAAGAGCAATGGAAGAATGGGTCACTGTGAAGATAATGCATGTTCTAAGTAATTAGAACTGAGAAAACAAGAGACAAAGGCAGCTAAAGTTTTCTCCCCTTTTGGTCCCATCAAACACTATCATTTGTGGATTTAATAAATACTGCCTTTATCAGTTCACTCTTATCTTCCTGTTAAAGTCATTTATCTATTCAACAGACAAGTAAGATATGTTCTGAGCTAGGTCTTGAGCTATAGAGGTGAGGGGGACATATATGCCTTGGCCTCCAGGTGTTGATATTTTGGGAGGCAAGCCTTCACATGAAAGAGCATCTGTGGTTCATCAAAGCAAAGAAAGTGACATAGAGCTTTTCAAAGGTGAGGGTGACTGGCCAGGAATGAGGGGCTATAGGGTGGGTGAAAGGTGATGCCAGGGCAGTAATGTCACTGGGAACTGACCCAGGGCTTTAAGATCCAAGAACATTATCTAGTTGTTGTTCCTGGCCCTAGCAAATCACTCTCAAGCTGAGTGAATTCTTATGGTTTACTCTAGTGATGTAAAAGCTGAGTGTCAGTGCTTGAATTTATAAGACAGAAAGCCTAGATACCTTCCAGATACTTTATTAAGGAAGTAAAAGTAAAATTACATAACTAATAGTAAGTTCCATTTACTGGGGGTTACTGCGTGCCAAGCCCTGTGCATTTCCTGTGCATTTCTTGAGCATCATGTCAGTTAATCCCACGACTAACTTGTAATGTTGGTATTTATCGATGTTACAGTTTCCGATGAGGAAACCAGGCCTCCAAGATATTATATTGGTTTTTTATAGTCTCAAAGAAAACAGTGGTGTTGGGTTTTCAGTCCTGCTGAGTTCAGTATCATAGGCTGCGCTCTGACTCATTCCGTCGTACTGGCTGGTTAGCAGGGACAGTAAATGAGTCCTCCATCGTGTCTTGGTGAACGTGGCAGCGGAGGGGTGGAGAGGCAGGGACTCCTGCACTGAGGTGGGGTCTTGTCTCCAGTAACACAGGCTATTGTCACGCAGGGTCAGTGTTGGCTACCTGGACAGGGCTATACAAGTTCTGACCGTCCTTCTTTTAGGGTCTCTTTGCCTAGGCTAGTATATGTCCCCCAGATCTGGGCACTAGTGCAGAGATCAGAGTGTTGGAATGTTGACTTCCAACCCTGATGATTGTACTTTGTCAACAGAATTGAGGCAGTAAATACTGTCTTGGGTGCTTTTGATTTACTAAAGCACATGTATCCCTTCCCCTCTCTTCAGTAGTTGTTGGGTTTTTTTTTCCCCCCACAAGGAATATTTACTACAGATTGGTCTATACCTTTCCCATCTTTGCATAGCTATGTTCCGCTCCCCTGCTCTGAGCTGGTAGGTAAGTCAGGGTGGCTTGGAAAGATGACAGTCTCTTCATGCTGTGGGCGCTTTCCTAGTTGCTCCTTCAGGGTCAGCAGTTTCTGGACAAGAACTTGTTGGTGCAGACCAGAGCACACAGAGCCATGCCAGGGGCCAGGCGGGGTGAGAAGGGACTCACAGGGGCTCCACAGCTGCACTGTCTGTGGGACATCTGGGGCAGGCTACACCAGAGATGGTCTGGGCAGCTGAGCTTGGAAAATTCGGCAAGATTTTTCCAGTAATAGAAGATGGAAAAGACTTTCCTCGGGGAGGGAATGAGATGTGCAAAGCATGGCAGATGAGAGAGTCAGGGTGTTTGAGGAGTCTGGAAGCTGCTGGAGACCAAAGGCTGTATCTACTCCTGGTACTCAGCAAGGGTCCAAACAGGGCAGATGCTTTATGATTTCAACACTGTCCACTTGGCTTCCTTCTCTTAGTGTCACTGTTTACTTATCTGGTTTTAATGGAAAAAGATCTAGACCTGGAATTGGAAGCCTTAGATACTAATTCCAGCTTCTGCTGCTTCCTAGCTGGGTAAACTCTGATCCCTTGATGCTTCAATATCTTCATCTATAAAATAGGAATAATCATACTTATCTCACAGAAGTGTTATGAGGCTCAAATGCACGATGCTAGGGATTTCTTTTAAAGATTTTTTAATAGGTGTTCTAGGAAGGTGAAAGAACCATCCATCCTCTGGCCATATTTATGTAGGAAAGTTTAGATTTGACAAAATATATCAAATTCCCAAAACTTTAATGTGCTACTATATTTTATCATCACCAAAAGGGGAGAGTGATTGGGGGAGGGGAGGTCATAAAATGCAATATTTTGGTGGCAGGTGCTATTTATTGACTACTCAGTACCCTTCCTATTTTATTCTTCGTGGCATCAAACATGCCCAGTCCCTTTGCTGCTGACCTATGGAGGTTGGGGTCTTGTTGCTGTAATTCAGTTAGGAGACTTCAGATGGGAGGTAACATTTCATTGGTGCTTCATGGGATGAGTAGGAGCTTCCTTGAGGCACAGGAATGGAGGCAGAGAACTCCATGGAGAAGGTGCAGGCCTGGGAAAAAGTTCATCACGGCATGGCATGTGCGTGAGAGGGGTCCAGCTTACACCTTTGTCCCAGGTCTGAGTAATGAGGCTTTGTGAAAGTAAGAGAGAAATGACATAAGTTATTAGCTTCTTATTCTCTAGTGACAGCATTATTTGCTCACCAGCCCAGGCCCTGTGGCCTCCTTCTGTTGTAATTGCATGCTGTGTTTGGGGAAACGGGGCCTTCCCCAGGCTGACCTCCAGGCACACCCTAATCCTTGTCTAAGTGACACGGGATCAGCCGGGAGGAGCTGCTCCTTGACAATGGTCCAGGCATTCCTTGGGCTTGATTCTTCCTCTTGGACACTCCCAGGCACCTCCCCTGGGAGGTGGGGGGTGAGCATTTCTAAGTGGAATCAGCTTTGAGAGTTCATGTCTGACGTTAGCAGCGGCAGGCCCCACATCCACCACGTCAGTCCCTGTACCTAGGAGCTCATGGCCTTGCAGAAGAATATAAGCCTGGAGGCGGGGGGCGTGGGGGTTTGACAAGTACACTTAGAGACAGGGGCAGAGATAATATCAGACCATGGTAATGCCAGGGACTACTGACACCTGGGACAAGAACGGAAAATGCTGTGGAGCACGCTAGAGGGGGTGTGTTCTGCTGGGAGGGGGACACTCTGGTACCCCAGTCATCAAAGCTACGTTCAGGTATTTATCCCAAACACTCGAGTTTGGGTCGGGTGATCTCCTCTGGATTTAGATCGTTAATTCTTGCCCCTTTTCCTGGTCCCTCACACTGAGGGCTCCCCTCACACTGAGGGCCCATGCCTCAGTTTCCCAAGGGCCACATAGAAGCAGTGCTTCACGAATGACAGATTACATTTATTTAAAACATTTCAGTAGCATTCAGGTCTGATTTCCTACATTCAGTGCTATCATTGTTGCCCTCCACAAATTTTAATACTCAAAATGACTACAATTTTTTTATTTTTTTAATCTAAGACTGGCAGTCATGTTGGAAAGACCAGTTTCTCCATTACAAATCTGTGTAATAAGCCAAGGGCCACCGGGCTTCTTACATCTTTCATGTCCCACATTGGTGAAGGTGCAGTGCTGCTGACAAAGGCATTTCAGGACAGGGATCTAAATTGGTGCTTACAATAATCCTTGGGCCCATAAGAAGTGGTTGTTTGTGGACAAGGCACCTGAGGCTTCTGGAGGCTGAGCACTTGCTGGAGAGCTGAGACTCAACTCCTGTGGCCTGGTGCACTGGGATTTCTGCTCCCGTTTGCTGCCTCACCCTACTCAAGGGGAGGTTATTGCACATTTATTCATGTAATAATAAAAGTGACTAATTCCTGATTTTCTGTCTCTTGGCAGTTAATATTCTTTAATAGGCAAATAAGCTGCTTTACAGAAATAGACCAAAGAAAAATTATTGCTATCCTTTAAAAAGGAAGTGAGTGTTCTAATAATGGTTACAATGCGGTCCCTAGCAATGTTGATTCCTCACTGTTAATGTGGCTTCCAGTGTTCCTCTCAACTCCCCACCTTAGGTAGCGTTGCTGACAGCCTTGGAATCTCAGCGGGGAGATACAGTATGAAAACAAAATCCAGGAGTATTTCCTTTTTGAAATTCAGACAATCGGAAGGAGGGAGAGATCAAACACTTGAGTAAATGTGGCGGAGCCCAAAAGCTATAACATATTGTAATTCTGGGATGTTTTCCCCCCGGGCATTTGTCAGATTCCTCATTTCATGCTCATACTTGTTACCAAACATCATTGTCTCTGAATGTCCCAATCACACAATGAGGCCAACCTGACCACCCAGCATGAATTTTTTACCTTGGATTCAAGAGGCAAGCCCTCTGTCACAGCTCCTTGCCAATTTCTATGCAGGCTTCAGGGTGCGATCTGGAAGCAGCAGTTAATACTTTTCCATTTTCACTCTCCAGGGATAGCCCTTGCCTTGTCTTGAGGGTCGTATTGAGAAGCTTTGGAGAGAAGACTTCTGGTGCTATTCTCTAGATGAAACCTGGGTGGGCTCTTTCTGAGAAAATCCATGGAAGCTGCTTGGAGTCCCCCACTTCCTCTGGGGGCCCCTAGGCTGGCAGCTGCTTAGTAAGGGCTCAGGGGAATGATGCGAGTTGAAGTAATTTCTATTCTGAAGCCTGGCTCCCCTCTTGGGCTCCTCTCCCTTCAGGCAGCCCCCTGTGGATGGATGGCCCCAGCACCCTCCCACGGAGCTGGCACTGGCTCCCTAGAACCACCCCCCCTTTCCCCCCAGCAGCTTAGGCGATCCAGTGGCCCAGCGCAGAACTCTTCTGGAGGCCTCCCGGCAGCTTGGATCCCATTTCTTCCACTTGGCTCACAGTAAAAAGAGTGGTAGAATAGTCCTGAGGTCCAGAGCAACCTGGGAGGGAATCCTTTACCTCTGGGAACCAGGGCGGGGCACCTCAGGGTGTAGAGAATCCTTGCTGGCTGTCTAGCCCAGCCACTGTGTGGCATCTAGCTTATGTACCTCCTGGCCTGGGTGCCCTTCTGTCCCACCTCCTTTTCCTCCCATCAAGAGGCTACAGGCTGTGGGCCCAGTGCAGGGTCCTGAGCCAACTGTCATATCAACCCCGCCAAGAGGCCAGCCAGGTGCAGTGCAGAGAAGACTTAGTGCTCAGAGCCAGATGGACTGAGGTGCTGTAATTCCTACTGCGCCACTTGCCAGCTTTATGTTCTTGGGCAAGTGACTTAGCAATCAGCACCTCAGTTTCCTCATCTATGTAATGGGGGATAATCATACTATTTCACAGGGTTACTCTGAGGATTGCCTGAGTGAAGAGAAGTAAAGTTCCTGGCACACTGCAGGTGCCCAGTAAATGCTCCTCAACTCCCCTTCCCTACTGGGGAAAAGGGCTTTCCTCTAACACTCGTCCAGAAGACAAGATGGTGCCCAGAGACCCAGGAAGGAATAGCAGCTTCTCCAGGCCCCACATCGGCTGCTTAACGTGTGTTCATTTAATTCTTCATTCGTCATTCACTTTATTTATTAACTTTTTCATTCAACAAAGACTAACTGAACATCTCCTGTGTGCTCAGCACTGCCTTGACTGCTCAAGAGGAATCAGACATGGAGCCCTGCTGCCACCATACAGAAAGGGCAGTCTCCAGGGATTAGGCATTGTTCTGGGTGGAGACGGGGATGGAGCAAAGGCCACTCCCTTAACCACCCCCCTCCCCATAATAGCATAGGAGTTGCTTGAGTAGAAGACAGACAGGGGGGTAGGAAGCGTGGTGGAAGGAGCACTTGGGAACTAAAGTAGGAACATTTGTGGCTCAGTGATCCTGGCCTGGGGAAGGATTCGCTGTAGGAATCCATTACAAGTGCAAAAAGCCTCCTGGAAGTAATCACAGACTTTCTATTAAGTCAGTTATAAAAGGCCTCAAAGGAATTAAAAAATGGGAGGCAGTAGAGGTTTCTTCTGGTATTTTCAGACATATCCCAAATTCAATTCCCTTTGTAAACAGTATTGTGAGCTGCATTCTTAGCTCTGCCGGGCTAAGGCACTGTCTTGCTGTAGGGCTGCATTAGAGAGCACAGTGACACCTCTTCCCTCCTAGGCCACCAAGTGTTTTCCCCTAGGGATATAAATTTTCAGAGGATATGGACAGAGAGGGACATGGTGAGAGCAGAGGACACAGAATGTCAGTCTGCAGCAAAGAAGACTTGGGGCTGGGGATGAATTCCTGTTTCAGATATCAGCAGAGGTGCAGATGGCAAGGGGGAAGTGGGATGACTGTGCTTAGGATACTAAAGGGTGAATGTGTTGGAAATTCACTGCCCCATCCTTAGTGCTTAGCACAGTGGCTGGTTCAGTGTGAACAGTCAATACAGCTTTGCTGGGAAATTCTCCTCCTGGGGATGGTTGCAGGGATTAGTTGAGTTAGTCCTCGTAAAGCATTTGGGACAGGCACAGAGTGAGCACGGCGAGAAGCCTCTCCTGAGAGCACTTGGCCGTGGTGATGCCCCACACCTCGCACTTTCAGCTGCCCTTGACCATGCCTCACCCTCATGCTGCTTTTGTAACAAGAGACTTTGGCACATCCTGGCCACAGCAGGCCCCCAGTTATCCACACCCAACTTCCTACACTCTGTTTTGTTACTCATTTTTAATAGATGAGGAAACCCAGAATGGTTAAGTAACTGTCTTAACCCAGTTTATAGCAAACTAGGCTTACTATCTAGGATTCCTAACTCCCAGTCTATTAATCTTTTAGTGAACTTGACATCTAAAAATTAAGAAAGGAATGAGATACTTCTGCACACAGAGCAAAACAGCATATCTTGAATTTCATTCCTGCCTCCAAGTAACACTCAGAATGCTTGTGATCAGTAATTCATTCCAACAGCTCTGATTTGTCCAAGTGTGGCTCAACATATATTAATAGTGGCAAGCATATAGGGTCTGCAGTCTCCTGGGAGAAGCACTTCTTTAGAAGTTCTGTATGACTGAGGTGTAGCACATGCTCCCTCCTGACTGGTGCCTGGAATTAGGGATTCCAGTTTCACATCCCCTTCTGCACCTCCCAAAGGGCACATCAAGTGCAGGCTGGGGTTAGGAGATCCACGTGTCAGATAGAGGGAAGATGGCCTCAGTGGCTCCCTGGAGGGAGTGCTGAGGAGGGCTGGCTCACATGCTGGAATTCCCAAATAAAAACAAACAAAAAATCTATCATCACATTGGTGTAGAGTTGTTGCTTCTCTAGAATTGGATTTCCTGGTGCCTGTCTCCTCCTGCTACAGTGCACAGCGTCCCCATGAGTGAGAAATCCAAATGCCAAAAGAAGATATATGGATAAACTTGGGAAATAACTTTGGCATTCAAGGTGGTCCCCTAAGTAGCTAACCTTAGCCTACCTTTGCAATCTTACCTTCTGACTGCCCTTCAGGTGTCTTGTGTTCCAGCCAAAGCAAACTGTTCATCCCATCTGTGACCCATGCCTAAAAGCTCGAGCAGGTCTCTTTCCCTGGAATATCTCCCTGAAATAATGGACCCCCCCTACCTCCACATGTGTGATCCTACCTGGCCTTCAAGTTGAAGCTCAACTGCTACCTCCTGACCTCCTCCCTCCTCTCTGAAGGTGATGGTCCTTCTTCTGGCCCCACAAGGGCCAACAAATACTATTATATATATATATTATTATTCATCCAACAAATATTTATTGAATTCCTCCTATAAGCCAGGTATAGTCTAGGTCAGTGTTTTTCAACTTATTATTTTTTTATCTCATGACACACTGAAACCTATAGTTAAACTTCTGTGGCACACTTAAATTATGGTGATCCAAAAAAGAGTAAAAACAGAATATACTTAACTGTGCTTTGAACTTCTTTCCAAAATCATTTAATTAATGATCTTTAAAAAGTTTTTGCAGTAAACCCGAGATCCTCTCATGGCAGCACACCTGCTGAAAATCACTGGTCTAGTTACCCAGGGTATATCAACGAACAAATAAAGATCCCTGACACTTTGGAGAGTTTACGTTCTGGGCTCTCTCTTGATTTATTGCTACTTCTGGGCACATCTTGTCCTCCTGCCAGATGTTGTGCTACTCAGGGTCAGATTGGTCCGTGTCTGGCACTTCTGTGTCCGTATGCTGTGACTTATCGCCCTTGGTATGAGGACACCAGTGCTGAGCGTTTCCTCCTAGGTCTCCTCTGGATCCAATCTCACCTCGCCTCATTTCCCTGTTCATGTTCTCTCTTCCAGCTTCCTTTTGGTCTCTGTGCCTTTGCGTGTGTTTTCTTTCAGCATGAAATGCTTTCCCTGCTCCTCTCCACATAATCACCTTCAAATCTGAGCACCAGCATTAGTTCCCTCAGCCCTTTCATGGCGTCAGAGCTGTTATATCATTTATCTCAGTTGCCCGTTTGCACGTGTCTATTGTTATTTCGCTAACATCTGTCTCCCCATCCAGATGTTAAGTAACTCAAGATGGTGTCTACCATTTGCAGCCCCAGCACATAGTAGGGAGTCAATAAGTATTTGATGGCTGAATGAATGAATGTTTGCTTATTATCAAATAGGCCAGATTATCCATGACAGGTTCAAGTCTGAAATTCTGTTTCTTGTCTATATATTTTTGGTTGTTGTTAGGCAGCCTGTCCTAATTTGAATTTCAGAAAGTACAGCCCTCTGACCATAGCAATATTCTGTGCACATTCAAGATGCTCAATCTGTTTTGGTGATTGCTCATTAAATCAATCAATGAATCCAAAGTTTGGTGCAGTGGGGATTCTGGGGTGAGTAACACACATTATAAAGAATTTTATTCCAGCCAAAGCTGGTGGTGGTTTCTCCTTGTGTACACATTTACACATTTCAGAAAGGCTCATCAAAGGCGATCTTGGCCTGCTGGAGGTCTGTTTATATTGTGTCAGTAAGTGATAAGGCAGATCTTCCTGAAATTGTCACTCAAGCATACAAAGTTTTACCCAAGGATCTTGCAGAATAGAAGACTAGTCAAAATGGAATGTGTGGTTTTCTTTTAAGTGGGAGAAAAAGCAACATTGGTAGGCAATTCTTCCCTTTCACTATTTGCCCACTTTAAAATAAAAAAAAAAACCATGGGTGATAGCTCAAGTTAAATGAATGAAGAAAACCAGTTGTCAGTTTACAAAGCACATCCACGTGTATCAGTTTATTTTATTACTGTAATCATATGGTGAGAATGGTATCTTTATTCCCATTTCTTACAGGTGAGGACACTGAAGCTCAGAATGGGATGTCCAGGGACATGTGGTTGTCATATCGGCCAGATTTGGTTAGGTTACACTTAAGTAATAAGAATTCCAAAATATCTGTGTGCAATGAAAATTTATTTCTTCTTGCTCATGCTATTTGTCTGTTGTGTGTGAGTTTGACAGGGATCTCTGTACCATGCTTACTTACTTGGGGACCCAAGTAGCCGCCATCTCAAGTGTCATGGTCATTGTGATACAGTGAAAGGGAAAACTGTGGAGAATTTAATGCCTTTGCCTGGAAGTGATACCCACCACGTTTACTTGCAACTCCTTATTCATAATGAGTCACATGACCTTACCTAGCCACAAGGGGACCACAGAGTGAACTGTCACCAAGTGAATTGAAGTGTGCAAGGCCAATTTGTAATTTTGTCCAACTATATAAAAGCTTCAGTGTTCACTTAAAATCAGCATGATTCTCCACATTCTCATGGCGATGTTTGATTAAGACCTCAAATCTTACTTAAATTGACCCTTGGCATCCCTGTCCCTAGGACCATGAGCACTGCTTCCTGCAGTCTTTCTCCTAAAACTCAACCTTTGTGTACAGCCAGGGCAATCTTTATAAAACACCAAGATGGCTATACTTAAGATCGTTTAAATGTTTTCTGTTTCCTCAAGAAAGATAATACAAAAAAAATGGTTGATCATTGTGCTCTGCTCATGTTTTCTCTCTTAAACCCCCTTTGCTGTTATCCGCCTGCTTGCTCTCACATCTTCTTCTTGCCCTTTTATACCCTGCTGTGTATCACAGGGAAGCGCATCTTTGGGTCATTTGCTCTTTGGCTTCCAGGTTGGTTTGATCAGTGGGAAGGCAAGAGAATGACTTCTGCCAGTCTGACTAAATGGTAAGAAGAAAGGATTGTCCAGAGTATTTCTTCCCTCATATCTGGTTTGGGTGACCTGTCCAGCATTAAACAATTGTGATATTTGGTAGGTTTATTTACATGGACCCAAATTAAACTACTATTCCTTTGAATGTTATGGCTCTTGTATTTTAACTAGAGTTGACCCATATCTTGTTGCAGGAAGCATGTAAAAGATCCATCCTCCAGGTAGCCGCTCCTCCTACATGATATGAATACCTACAACTACCTGGCTCTTAGACTCCTTGGGCCCATACTCTGCCTCTGGATACCTTTCTCAGATTCTGTTTAATTTGATAAATAGTTTGGATCTTTAAGTCTGCCCTTTGGAATCTCATTGTGCATGCCTTATAGATTTCAATAAAGCCATAGATCTAAGATCTGAGGTCTGAGATCTAAGATGGTTCTTCTACAATCTTGGTCTCTCAGGAGCCATCCAGCCTCCTGTTAGGAGAGGAGAAACACACTCAAATGTACAATGCTGTTTCATACCTGTATACCTTTCTACATAATATTCCCTTCACCTGTGATCCTCTTCTTCTTTCTCTGCCTGGTGTACCTCTATTTGTTATTCAAGACTTAGATCAAATGTCACATTTTCTTGACAGCCTTCCCTGAGTTGGGCTGAAAATTTGGTAAAGTTTGCAAGTTTCTCTGGGATGTTACAAACATCAGATGATCCTGTAGTTGATGGTTTACTTGACTGTATTTCCCAATAGGCTTTGTGCTTCTTGGAGGAACTGTGCCATGGTTATTTCTTCATTCTCACTTCCATTCATGGAGCCTGAAGACAAATAAGTACTAATTGAAAAAAGAAAAATGACTTAAGTGTGGTTGAGAGTTAGGCCTGGGAAAAAGCTGAGGTCAAGAATGATTATGCCTTCTCTACTCATTCAAATCTAACTGTGGTTCCAGGACAGTGTCTGATTTTGAGAAACTGGACTTGTGAAGCATGTCAGGTTGATTTATCTGCAAATTGCATTCCAGGCTAGTTGAGCCATATTAAGCTATTGGTTAAGGTGTTCAAGATTTACCATTTAAGTCCTGATGAAAGCCTACCAAGTACAACAACTATTTTTTTGACTAATTCATACAAAACTTTTTGCTCCTGGCAATCGTAGATCAGCAAAATTAACCACATCTCAAGACCATTCGGTATAAATAAATTTGAGTAAAATCTATCCTGGCAGTTTTCCCAAGGGTTAGTTGTATCTTTTTTGTTGCTTTTGGAAAGCTGGATAAATTACTGTTTTTCCTTTCTGCCATAGCTCTAAACTTTGACAGGTCATTGTTTATGATCTGGCAGGTCTCTTTGGTAATATACCTGTAGAATGAAATGATTAATTATGAAGATTTAAAATATGAACTTGCAGTGCATGGGGAGCAGTCATTTTTTTGTGCATTTTTTCATTACACTCCATCTCTATGGTTAGCATCCTAACCAGAAAGGAGCAGCTCTTAGAACAACAATGGACTCCTGTCCTGGGCGCTCTCCACGACTGGCGTAGGCATTTCAAGAGGCCCCTGTGTGACTTAAGTGGGACACTATGGTTACAGTGAAGTTAGACCTTCTTATGGGGGCACATCCAAAAACCGAATGTGTTCAGAGAACCAGGCCTTCTCTTTTGAACCCCAGATTTAACACAGGAGCATCCATGGTGCTCATGGCATTCTGGGCCTTTTTAGGGTTGGTAAAGTAGGAGAAAGAATTGGTCTTGGAGTCAGAACACATGTCCAAATCCCATTCCTGATTTTGTGCTTGTTCCAAGATTCCTCATGAAGAGGCATTTTTGCTCTGCTGTTGGCCAACAGCATTTCACTCCAGGTAATTAGGCTGAGAATGCCAGCAGGAGGGAATGATTTTTAAGGGATGTACAAATTCACATAGCACAACACACTGGGAACATTAGCATGGTCCTATGTGATCCTGGCAAAGTTGTCTAAGTTCTCTGAGCCTTGCTTTCCTCATTTATTAAAAGGAAAAAGAAATAACATTTACTTTACAGGGAGTGGCAGGATTGAAGGTAATAGCATTTGTGAAGTGGCCGTAATGACTGTCATTGGTGGTCAGTTCCTTCTGCAGTCTCCTGATGTTCAGAGTAGAAGAGACTGATTTAGTAACTTTCCTTCTCTTTCTTGCACTGCCCAATACACACGAAGAAGCCATTCATGAAAGGGACAAGCGTGTCTACATCAATGTCAACACCTAGTATGTGAATCTGGATGAGATGCTGTGCTTTGTCTCTAAAGGCTGACATATTTTTGTTGTTGTTTTTTGTACAATTTTCTTTTCTTTTTTTTATTAAATCATAGCTTTGTACCCTAATGCAATCATGGGGTACAATGTGATGGTTTCATATACAATTTGAAATTTCTAATCGAACTGGTTAACATAGCCTTCATGGCATTTTCTCAGTTACTGTGTTCAGACATTTCTATTCTGCCTTTAGTAACTTTCTTTTTTTTTTTTTTCTTGTATTTATTTATTTATTTTTTGCAAGGTGAATGGATGTATCAATGAACGAACACAGTCCCCTCCGGGGCAAAGTGAATGAATGTATAAATGAATGGACACAATCTATTCATGGAATTGAGGCCCAGGAAATTCACATGAAACTGACCTAGGCATAGGAAATGGGGGTTCCACATTTAGTCCCAAGTGCAAAGTGAAGGAGACACCAAGGCACAGGTGTCTCCTCGGCAGTTATCCGGCCTTTTTGGCCATTGGAGCCTCCGGTGGGGGTTGGAGGTCCCCCTCCTTGCCAGTCATCGAGCCCGCTGGTTCTTCAGCTGGCTGCCGCAGCACCGACACCACCAAGGAGGAGGTGGCAGATCTGCCAGCTCCACTGAGCTGGTGATTCTCCAGATTCTTAACCCACAAAAATTGCAAGGCAATGAATACTGTTCTTAAAAGTATATACATGTAAATTTAAACATAAAAATTCATGAGGTAGGTTACCAATTCTTTTTTTTGTCAGTTTTTGGCCGGGGCCAGGTTTGAACCTCCCACCTCCAGTACAAGGGGCTGGCACCCTACTCCTTTGAGCCACAGGTGCCACCCTGGTTACCAGTTCTTTACAACATCAACTAGACGGGTAGTGGACATAAACACTCCAGTCAATTTTACCTTTATAGACATATATTTAGTAAGGTTTATATAAATAAATTTTCAAAATATTAAATAAAATTCAGTTTTACTTGAGTAATTTTTATTTTTGTTAATCGAAATAGTTTTGACTTTGAGTTTTAATAAATGAAAATAACAATTTTAGAAGAAAAATAACTTTTTTAAAAATACTAAAATAATTTTTTAAATGTACATTTATTTTAATGTATAGCTTTATAAAATTGATACAAATCTTTAAATTTACACATTTTTATTTTCTAATTCTTTAGGCCATTACACAATAAAATATAATTTATATAAAAATATTGATTATATTAACATGTTTGCTGAAATGAAGACAAGAAAGTTAATCCTAGGGAATGAACATGTGTCTGGGTTGAATTGTATCTACTCCTAAAATTCGTATGTTGAAATCTTAACCCCTAGTGCCTCAGAAGGTGACTTAATTTGGAAGTAGAGTAATTTTAGATATAATTAGTTAACTTAAGGTGAAACAATACCGGAGCTGTGGGCTACTAATCCAATCTGACCAGTGCCCTTATAAATAGGGAAAATTTGAACATGGAGACGTGTTTGAACACAGGGTTAACTCCATGAGACATTTGGAATTATGTATGCATATTTTTTGAGACAAAATCTCACTCTGTTGCCCTTGGTGGAGTGCCGCAGAGTCACAGCTCACAGCAACCTCAAACTCTTGAGCTGAAGTGATTCTCTTGCCTCAGCCTCCCAAGTGGCTGGGACTACAGGCGTCCGCCACAACACTGGGATAGTTTTTCTATTTCTAGTAGAAACCAGGTCTCTGTCTTCCTTCAGTGGAGCTCAGGGAATCCACCTGCCTTGGCCTCCCAGAGTGGTAGAATTACAGGTGTGAGCCACTGCGCTGGGCCTTGGAATTCTACTTTCACAAGCCAAGGAGCTACCAGAAGCTAAAAGGAAAGCCTGAAACATATTCTTTTCCAGCTCCATCAGAGGGATCATGGCCTTATTAATTCTTTGATCATGGAATTCTCACCTTCAAAATTGTGGGACAATAAATTTCTGTTATTTAAGCCACTCAGTTTGTGATGCTTTGTTATGACAGCCTAGCAAACTAATAACATAGGATACAATAATTAATGTTATATATGTTGTTCTTTTATTACTGGTGCAAACATTGCCAATCCCTCAACAGCGTACACAAACGCAATAGTCATCAAGCTCAATCATCTTCGATACTTTGATGACATTCATTTGCATAAATCCATAAGTGTATTTCCCAATTTATTATTATAAAGATGTATTTTTGTCGTGCTAGGAAGTTAGAATATGATAGTTTTAGCTCTTGCATTTAGGTTTTTGATCCATTTTGAGCTCCTTGGGTATACAGTATAAGACTTCATTCTTTTATATGTGGATATCCAGTTATCCCAGTGTCATTTGTTGAAAAGATTATTCTTTCCTCACAAAATTGTATTGACATTCTTGTTGAAAATGAATTGCCCATAAATTGGGAGGTATTTCTGGGCTCACAATTCTATTATATTGACATAGAATATAGTCTGTCCTTATGCCGGTACCACATTGTCTTCATAACAGTGGCTCTGCAATGGGTTTAGAAATGGGGAAATGTCAAGTCCTCCAATTTTCTTTTTCCAAGACTGTTTTTTGCTCTTCTGGGTCTCTTGCATTTCCATGTGAAGTTTAGGATAGTCTTGTCAATTTCTTTCCCAAAAAAGCCAGTTAGGATTTTGATAAAAATTACATTGAACCTATAGCTCAATTTCAGGAGTATTGCCAGCTTAACAGTATTTTTTTTTTTCCTTTTTGAGACAGAGTCTCGCTCCATTGCCCTGGATAGAGTAGTGTGGCATCATTGTAGCTCACAGCAACCTCAAACTCCTGGGTTCAAGAGATCCTCCTGCCTAAGCCTCCTCGATAGCTGAGACTACATGATACCTGGCTAATTTTTCTTTTCTTTTCTTTTCTTTTTTTTTTTTTTAGTAAAGATGGAGTCTCACTCTTACTCAGGCTGGTCCGGTACTCCTGAGTGATCCATTGTCTCAGCCTTCCAGAGTGCTAGGATTATAGGGTTGAGCCACTGCACCAGGCTCATGTTAACAGTATTAAATCTTTCAATCCATGAACACATGTCTCCTAAGTCTTCTCTAATTTCTTTCTGTGATTTTTGTAGTTTTTATATAGAAATTGTGTAGAAATCTTGGACTTCTTGTGTTAAAGGTATTTCTAAGTATTTGGGTGGGGGTAGACAGAGCCTAGCTATAGGGCCTAGGCTGCTTTTGAACTCCTGGACTCAAGTAGTCCTCCTGCTTTAGGCTCCCAAAGTGCTAGAATCACAGGAATGAACCACCATACCAGGCCTATTTATTATTTTTTTCTTTTTGACGCTATTATAGATGGAACCGGTTTTGAGGGGGTTTTTTGGTTTGTTTGTTTTGAGACAGAATCTTACTCTGTTGCCCAGGCTAGAGTGTCCTGGCATCAGCTTAGATCACAGCAACCTCAAAACTCCTGGGCTCAAATGATCCTCCTGCCTTAGCCTCCGAATAGCTGGGACTACAGGTGCCCACCACAATGCCCAGATAATTTTTTCTGTTTTTAGTAGAGATGGGTTTCACTCTTGGTAGGCTGGTCTTGAGCTCCTGAGCTCAAATGACCCTTCCACCTCAGCTTCCCAGAGTGCTAGAATTACAGGCGTGAGCCACTGTGCCTGACCCGAACTGTTTTCTTAATTTTATTTTCAGACTATTCATTATCAATGTACAGAGAAATAAAATTTCTTGTAGTATGTTGAGCTTGTATTCTACCACCTTGAGAACACTTATTTGTTAACTCTAATAATTTTTATGGGTTCCCTAGGGTTTATTTTCTGCATATATGATATCATCTGCAAACAGATAGTTTTGCTTTTTTTTCCCATTTGGATGCAATTTCTATGAATTTTTCTTGCCTAATTTCCTTGGCTAGAACCCCTAGTACAATGTTGAATGGAAGTAACAAGAACAACACCCACATCTTGCTCCTTGGGAAGCTTCTTCGCTGTTGAACCGGGGGCAAGATATCTAACTGCTCTGAGCTTAGTTTACTCATCTGCGAAATGCAAATAGTAATAGCACTTCCTTTCTAAGGTTGTCGTGAAGATTATAGGAGTCACTGTAAGAAAGTCCATGGACCAGTGTTGGACATTTGTTGTCTGCTCTTGTTGTATTCACTTTACTAGATACCATATATCCCATCATTGTCATTCTTGGTGTATTTGCCAAGTCAAATTTCAAAGAGTAATTCCTAATTATGGGCATCTGTGTTACAGACTGTAACTATTATATTAAAAAGATACTCCTTCATACAAAGTATAGCATGAAGGTTGGGCAGCCTAAATTTATCCAGAGAGCTTATCCCAGTATTGTTTATGGAAAAATATTGGGTATAGATGCTGAATGAATTAAATAGAATTCAAGGAGTTGCCAGTAGATGGCCCTCTTATAATTTGCTATTCTACTTTCAGCCTCAGTTTGGTGCCTTTATACACATATGTCAAGTCACACTATCAAAAAACCCTTAAAAAAATGGGCAGAAATGGCTCTCCAGTTTATTTCTCTTTTTTCTGGTAGATTTTACCACCCACAGTTATAAATGCACTTACAGAGAAACCTCCTTTGATAGTTTCTTTTTTAATGTTGTCATTTTTTGTTTTTACTTAATAAAACGTGAAGGAACATTTCTGGGAATGTTTTAAGTTGGAACCTAAAATGGCAATTATTTTTACCCATCCTGATAGGTCGATGAACATAAATTATTATTTTTAATTTTTCATAGACAATGAACTTCCAATTATTCTTTCTATCTCATTTATAACCTCAGACTTGGCTAATTCTTCTCTGCATTATAAAGCCAAGTAATGACTTTTGCAAATCTGTCTTTTCTTTCTTTCTTCTACTTTTTTTTTTAATTTAGAGATGGAGGTCTCTCTATGTTACCTACATTAGCCTCAAACTCCTGGGTTCAAGTAATCTTCCTGCCTCAACCTCCTGAGTAGCTGGGACTACAGGTGCCCATCACATTCCCTGGCTAATGTTTTCTTTCTTTCTTTTTTGTTTTTTTTTTATAAAGACAGAGTCTCACTTTGTTGCCCTGGGTAAAATGTTGTGGAGTCATCACAGCTCACAGAAACCTCAAACTCCTGGGCTCAAGTGATCCTCTTGTCTCAGACCCCCAAGCAGCTGGGACTACAGGCACCCACCACCATGCCCAGTTTTTCTATTCTTGGTAGAGACACAGTCTCCCTCTTGCTCAAGCTGGTCTCCAACTCCTGAGCTCAAGAGAGCCTTCCATCTTGGCCTCCCAGAGTTCTGGGATCACAGGTGTGAGCCATTGCACTTGGCTGCAAAATGTATATTTTAAGAGAGAATGAGCATTCCACTACACCTAGCTTAAATGTTAACTTAAAGGTACCTGATATTAAAGAATTTGAGGGTTTTGGGTTAAACTTTAATTCAGATAGGGCTAAGAGTGAAAATGTGAACTCTGGGACTCCAGAAACTGTGCTTTTCAGGTCAATTTTTTTGCCAGACTTTCCTGACTTAATGTGCTCTAGAATGAATCTATGCCCAAGCATTGTCTATCATTTTGGCATTTTCTTATTCATTAATTCAGAAAATAAATGTTTATTCACAATCTCCTTTATTTATGCACTGATATAGAAGCTAGAGATAGGACAAATAAAATATGATCCTATAAGGGATTTACAGTCTAATAAGAGACATAGATGTGCAAAGAAATAAATTATAATATGAACATTGCAATAAGTACTGGACGTAGAAAACAGTGATGCTTGCTTGCTACAAACATGAGGGCTTGTTAATCAGGACATTTTCACTCACAAGTGACAGAAACCTCATAGCCAGGAACCTAAGCAGAAAATGGAACCCACCGGTTCACATAAGTAGGAATTCCAGGGATAGAGATGTGCCGAGATGTTACTGGGCCTCTCTATCTCTTTCTTTTAGTGTGGGTCTCATTCTTTTCTTCTGAAGTTGGACTCTAGTGTTTTCCATGGTGTACCACCCAGGTACCGCCTTTAGGACTGAAGCACTGGTTTCCCCAGCTTTGGGGGTGTTGACTACTGCTGGTTCACAGTTGAGTCTGTCTCTCCCTTAGACAGCGGGAAGAGCCTCTCTCGAGGGCTTGCGTCCTCCCCGGGGACAGCTTGCCTCCAAAGGCTGATCACAGACCTGGTCTCTTCTATTCAGGGCACATGTAAAGAGCCGTCCAGCTTTAGTCACCTGTGGGAACAGTTGAGGACTGACGAACTTGAGGTCGGACTCTGGGAAGAACTATTCTGTGGAGAATATGGTTGAGTTTGAATGTATTGAAGTTTGAAGTTGTTTCAAAGCAGTATTTTAACTCACCAAACATTAGTATGCCCAGAACTGCAGGCACAAGTTGGAACAGCTGCTCAGCTGGTGATTCCGTGTGGATCCATCTGGAGGAGATTCCAGATCCCTGGCTGTAAAACTAGGCCCAGGATCCTGGCTAGGACAATTTAAGGTCCGTCCAAGAGGTGGGCTTATGATTCCTTTCTAGAAAATTTTCAAACTGAAGCAGAGGACAAGAAACTGAGTTCTCAAAATGACTAAGCTGAAAAATGAGTAAGCTTGAAAGAATGCGATTCCAAGTTGCTTTCCTCTTCATGAATTCAACTCATTGGTAGAAGAAAAGATTGACACCAGGGTGCAGAAAGATACAGAGAGACAAGATATGAAAGGAGAGAGAGATGGGGAGAAAGCCAGAGAGACACAGAAATATTGAAATCTGGTCTATCCCTGCATCCTGCTGTCCTCAGAGCCAGCTCTGCTTCTGACCTCTCTGACCTCTCTGTGGTTTGATTATGTGCTCCACAGACGTGGGGATCCACAGTGCCCAAAAATAGTCGTCGAGATAGAGACTTCACTTTGGACCAAGACAGAGTGAAAAGGGCTGGATGTATGAAACAATTTAAAAACCAGACCCTCATTAAAAAAACAACAGACAAGATGTGTGACACAATGTTTTTCAGACACTGGACATCAAGAGATGGAGGACAGTGATCCCTAGAGGGGGGATGCCTGGCTCCCTGCCCACAGAGTTTCCACGCTGTATTGCAAAGAGGGGGCGCCCAGGTGGGGCCTCGTGGTCTTTTGGAACTGAGGAGATGGAGCAGGGGGTGTGGGGAGGTGAAGGCACCAGAGTCCTCAGGAAGCACGTCAGAGAGGGGCTGCTTTACAGGTCGGGGCTCCCGGGACCTGCCGAGAGCCCCCATTAGTGTTTAGCTGAGTGTAATCAGGGTGTGTACATGAGGAATGAGCCCAGTTTTCTTTGAGCAGACCTGTGTTCCAATCTGGGAAAAACTATGTCTGTACTTTTCAATGAACAAAAACTGAAATAGCTAAAAAAAGTTATTGAATAAATGTGAGTCAATAAATTCTTCCTTTTTCCTTAAGCCAGTTCTAGTTGGGTTTTTATCACTTGCAACCAAAGAATTTTAACCAAACATTACAATTCCGCTTCTCAGAGTTTATCTTTAGAAACTAATTAAGGATTCCAAAACGTTCGGTTATAAGAATGTTTAGCATTTTAATATTTATAAATGTCAAAAATCAGCAATCTCCAAAATCTTATGCAAATTATGGTAAATTAATCTAATATGTGTAAAATACTATGTAGTAACTAAGCTGATATTTCAGTGTCTTTTCCACATCTTCGTGAGTTGGTGATATTTCCTTGGCAGGGAGATATGTGGTCAGGAAGGTGGCTGCCCCAGGGCAAGGCTCATCCGTGGTACTTGTGATGCACTGACGCTGCACTTTCCCCAAATGTGGGAGATACGACTGCGAAAGTTATGGTCACAGGGCACTGCTTTTACACTCTCCCCTGGCATTTCCCAAAGATTTTTTTTTAATTTAAAAAACATTTTTTAAAGAAATATGTTCATGATATATTCAAGAATTTTAAAAAACTAGGTCACAAAGCAGAATGTGTAATTTTTCATTGTACATTTGTATATACAAAGTCTGGAAAGCTGTATCTCAAAATGTTAATAATTTTCTCTATGATAGGTGATTCTTTTTTCTTTTATCAGTATTTTCAACTGTTCTACCACAAATTTGTTTCAGTTCTTTTTTTTTTTCAAATGCCTGTCTTAGTTGACCTCTGAGTTTGTACATGTTTTTATTTTGTTTTTGATCTAAAGTTTACCACTGGCTTCCAGGTTATTTGTGAAGCGGGGAAGATGGACACGCTTTCAGCTGTTTGAATAATTAATTCCTTTCCTATTAGATTACAGACTCTTCTGATTTCCCCAAATCCTCCTCCAGATCTCTAATCATCGCAGTTTTTTTTTTTTGTTGTTGTTGTTTTTTAAGACAGAATCTCAAGCTGTCGCCCTAGGTAGAGTGCTGTGGAATCACAGCTCACAGCAACCTCAAACTTGGGCTCAAGAGATTCTCTTGCCTCAGCCTCCCAAGCAGCTGGGACCACAGGTGCCCACCACAACTCCCGGCTACTTCTAGAGATGAGGTCTCACTCTGGCTCAGGCTGGTCTTGAACCTGTCAGCTCAGGCAATCCACCCACCTCGGCCTCCCAAGTGCTGGGATTACAGGAGTGAGCCACCGCACTGGGCTAAAGTGACATTTTATTCCAGAAGTTGTTTTTTTTTTTTTTTTGGCAGTTTTGGGCTGGGGCTGGGTTTGAACCTGCTACCTCCAGCATATGGGGCCAGTGCCTTGCTCCTTGAGCCATAGGGGCTGCCCAGTCATCGCAGTTTCACTGGGTAAGATAACCCTACACACTGCACACCTACTTCCCGGCACAGTAATAAGCAGGTGCTTATCCTGTTGCTGGCCTCCTAGGAGAAAGATGCCATGTAGTGAAAGTGTATATTTAATAAAAGGGGCCAGTGGAAAGGAAGAGCAGAGAGAGGCAAGGACGGAGGGGGTGGGGATCTCGGTGTGTGACACACCTTTTGGGGGCAAGTCACAATTATAAGAGAGATTTGATCTAACAAATGCAATCAGCATAACCTGGTTTCTTGTACCCTCAATGAATTCCCAACAATAAAAATAAATTAATAAATAAAAGGAGGCCAAGGAACTTCTATACTTTTACCAAAACACATTGAAGCAGCTCCATGTGTCGGACTGACCTAATGCTTTGGCAAACACTGAAAGTGACCTATGTCCCTAGGGGAACACATGTTTCTCCTAACGATTCAGCGTCCCAGATTTTCCCAAGGAGACCTGATTTTTTTCTTTCTTTGTTTTTCCATAACAAAGGTCATTCGTTTATTGGATTTTGACTTTCGTGTCTCTGGAACATTTTTCCTGTAAATGAATTCGTGTATTTAAATAAAAGATCTTTTGGTAGAGTACAAATCTCAGTTTTTAATTTAGAAAAGATGATCACCAGAGAAAGCGTAGGTGTTGAAACAGTCTTCAGGGAGGATAATGGATTGGTGATCACAGCAGGATCAGGAAGAGATATGAGTGTCATGGATATTAAAAGTCTACCTGGAGCTGAAACTTGGGTAACCGTAAGAAGCTACCACCTTGACTTCCCAATTTGTGCTGTGAAGCTCATACCCTGATTATGCTCAGCTACGTGTCACATATTTTACCCCATACCTAAAACTAGTGTATAGAAGAGCCTCAGTCAATCGACATCTTGTTGCTTTTATATCCTTAGTTCTCAAACGGAATTTTAAAAAATATCTTGGAGTCCTGCTGGGTTGGAGGATTAAGTGAAATGCTGAGTGTACCAGTGATCCAAAAAGCACTTGCTTGTTTTGCCAAGGAGTCCAGTCCTTTGTGAAAACAAAGTCTTACTATTAGAGTTAAAAAATAAAACCCCAGAAAAGTTAAGCTGTTCTGGTTGAAGAAAACATGAAAAGCAGAAGCCCTTTATACAAATCTCGTATGTTACTCTTACTTTTCTCCATGTTTATTAGCGAAAACTTAGAACAAGAAAAAAAAGAGTAAAATCACGAACGTGGAGAACTGTCAGTAGAATGTCTTCTATTTTCCAGACCCTAAAGAAAGTCTTTAAACAAACTTGATCAGCACAATAAAATCTCTTTCCCATCTTGCCACAGGGCTGGGAGAGGTGAGATTCTGGGCCAAGGGTCAAAGTGAAGAGGGCAAATTTTTGCCCTCAAATCCAGGAGGCAATGAAACCCACGGCCAGAAAGAGGAGACAGAGGCCAGAGCTTCTAGATAACGAGTGTGAGGAGCCACGCTCAGCACCTTGGTGACGGCTGGAAGCAGGGCCAGAGTTACTGCAGTGCTTTTTTTTACTGCCCAGCAGCTGTCAGCAGTTGGTTCAATCAGAATCGTTTTAAGTCAGGATTATTAGGATAATTAAACTTGGAATGTGACCATTTTGTTAGATTTATGAGACTGCAGTTCTGAATTCTTGGTTAAAAGTTTTGGCTGCCATAAAAATATTATTTTGCATATATGTTGAGTTGTAAGATGAAAAGAAAGATACTTCTGTGTTTCTTTATTTAATTGAAATGATTTCAAGTTTCTGCAAATATGGTAATTGTACATGTAAAACATTAAGCATTTATTAGTGATATAAGAAGTGTGTGAAGTTGAAGTAAAGGCTTTAAAGTTAAAAAGAGAGAGAGGAGAGACTATTTTCTGATACTCCCCGTCTTTCCTTTCTTAGAATTCCAGGGCAAGATAAGGAACGTGGCTGACAAGAAATACACTAAGGCCCAATAAATAGAGGTTTTTCTACACCAGTTGTTTAAGAACATTACAATTTTCTGGCCTACAATTTTTCCCTCTCTTTGCCAAATCTATAAAAAGATACTAAAATATTAAAATAAAATCTAATCATTTGTACCCTCATATTAATCTGGAATAAAATAAATAAAATAAAAAATATGTTAAAACAAAACATGGTTCTAATTGTCAAAAATGTTTGTCTAGAGGCTTTCAGCCTATGCATGCAAAGGTTCGAAACCTTTCTGAAACATGCGATTATTGTTCTGTCTTCTACTGAGGCCTTCCACATGCTTGGCCATTCTTATGAGGTCCTTTCTGACCCTCGGGGCTGGGCTCAATGTCCCTCCTCTGTGAGATGCCCTTTATTTGTACTTCCATCCTTTCCACCTACCTCCTCTGTGTTAAAATTATCCCCTTATAGCCTGTCTTTTTGGCTAAACAGAAAGCTTCTATAAGGAAACCCTCCACAAACACCGAGTGAGATTGGGTTCCCTTAGAAGTGTCCACAGTCCCCCACAGTTTTCCTTTAATTATGTAATTGTGCGTATTGGTAACAGGAATGGCAAGGGCAATTACCGCTCTCCAGTCTTAGATAACCATTAAGGCTGAGGCTTTCCTTTACCTACCTCAGTTCTCTCACAGCAGTCCTTTTATTTTTCAAAAGTTGTTTAGAAAAAAAAAGAATACTGCTTTATTTTAAAACCATAGCTGATATTTGCATGGAGTTTTAAAAGTCATATAATTTTATAAGGCTTATAATGGTAAAAGCAATATACTTTTTTACCCCAAATTCCAACTATTCAAAGGTAACCCTCTGACCTTCTGCCTGGAGCTGGAGGAACCCCATTCATTCATCAATAATGCTCATTAACCACAAGTCGTGGCCAAATATAATTCTCAAGACCTTAGACCCCTAGACAGAGGATCCCTGCAGCACTTGGGTACTTTTTACCCCTCTGTATTACTTTCTGTCAAATAAATCCTATCTTACCACTTATCTGTGGTCTGTGGGTTCATTCTTTGAATCCCCAGACCAAAGACCTACTGAAGAAAGAAATTCCAGTAACGATTTCATTAGATGTTTTCTCTGATACTTGCTTCTGTCTTCCTAAAAAACATTCTTGTGCTGCTGCTATTTGGAGATTGCTCAGTATCATACGTTTGGGCTACCTACTACAGAAAATGAAGATCAACCTCTCCTGTGACTCTCCCCACCCAACGCCACCACACCCACCTTCACATACATTCTGTTCCTCCTCCATTTCTCCCCGTAAGATTACATTAATCTACAACTTTCAGTTAACTCATCATGAGCAGGCATTGTACAGTGATTACATTTCCTTTCTTATAATTTTTTTGTTTTTCCTGGAATTGATAATTGTCTCTCTTTATTGATTATTTAGTTTTCTATTTACCCAAACATACCTGCAGAATTATAAATTTCCTTTCATAATGTTTGAATGCATTGAATTATTTCTTATTGTTATTAATTTTGTGGCACATCCCTCTGGAGCCCTCTGCCCTGATGTGGACGGCTGCTGTCCAGTGTCCCTCTGGGATTTCCTTCGTGCTCATCCTGGACACTTTTCCCTTCTCCCCATGTGGGACCCCTACTTTTTGGATCTTAGGTCTTTTTTTGTTTTACTCACTAACTTTGTGGAGCAAAATTCCCAGTAATTCCTGAGAAAGGACTCATGTTTTGTACAATTTTAAGAACATGAACATTTGCAAATGTCATTATTCTATCCTCACACTTAAACGAAAGTTTGGCTGAATGTAGCAGTTGAAACCATATTCCTTGGAATTCCGAAGACCTTGTTCCATTGTCTTTTTACATGAAGCACTGCTGTTGAAGAGTTAATTCCTTGCTAATCCTCACTTTTTCTGCCTCTTTTTTCCTCTTTGGAAATACTTAAGAACTTCCTTTTGTCTCCAGTAAATAAAATTTCCTAGGAGGTGCCTTGGTGTGGATTTGTAAATAAAATTTCCTAGGAGGTGCCTTGGTGTGGATTTTTTTAATCTACTGTGCTCAGCATTTAGTGGGCTCTCACTCTAGAAAGCCATATCTTACAGTTATAGAAAATTTTTCTGAATTTGATAATTACCTCCTCCCTATTTTCTCTATTCTTTCTTTCTCAAACTCTAATTATTTAGATACTCAACTGTGTCTTTAATGTTACCTTTACATTTTCCATCTGTTTTTAGTTTTCATTTTTATCTTTTGGTTCTACTTTCTCAGAGAGACCTTCCAATTTTACCTTCTAATTCCTTTAAATCCTGAGCCTTTGGGGGGATTTTACAGAATGAATTGGCTTGGTATTACCTTCTCCCTCCCGTGAGTTTACAGTTGAGCTTTTTCTAGTTTGGAATATTTGTTCTCGGTTATTCATCTGGTTCCATGTTTCAAATTATGTTCTGTTGTCTTGTCTCCCATACTCTTGGTCCCCTTAGGTGTATGCCTGTTTGGGGGGGTCCCTTTACTAGGATTTCAGGGGGGACCAGCAGTGAATGCATGTGTCCAATTTACCATGTTCTATCAGGATCTTTGTTTCTTGCTATTTTCATCCTTATTGTTGAAAGTCATTCTTCTTTTCCAGGCAGCATGGATACCTCTGAGTTACAGGCAAAAGATCAAGTGTAAGAAAGTACAGAAAACAAAATATACAGATGTCAATATTTCAAGATATTATAACATTTCCAACAATGCGATTGCCCAGGAGTGGGGAACCTCTTCATGTTGGAAGACCACATTAAGCCTTAATTGAATAAGGCCACAGTCAAGAAGTTTCAATTAGACATACTTAAAACATACATTATTTTGTAAAAATCTAACTCTTACGTACTTAATAATTTCAAAAAATGAAAACTATTTCTTAATTTTAAAGTTACTAATCTTTTACTGAATTTGTTGTGTCTGCTTTTTGTTGGAAAGCATTTAAATATTTGCTTGCAACATTTTCAGGTGATCCCCTGGATGTGTATCAGTCACTTGTGACCTTAAGGGTACTGGATCTGGGTTAGGAAGGAGAATGTAGATCAGCAGCAATGAGTGGTCGAAAAGCAAGAAAGCATTTTTCAAGCATGTCGCCAAAGATGTGCGTATTCTATTGCATTTTTCCATATCTCAACTGGACCTTTCTTAGCATCAGACAGTGATTTTAAAATGTCATCTACTGAGAGCTCAATCATTTCCATACGTAGTTCTTTTCTTTTTTTTTTTCTGAAACAGAACCTCACTTTGTCACCCTCAGTAGAGTGCTGTGGCTCACAGTAAACTCTTGTCTCTGTCTCCCAAGTATCTGGGACTACAGGCACCTGCCACTGCGTCCAGCTAGTTTTAGGGAAGAGGTCTCACTCTTGCTCAGAGTAGTGTCCAATTCCTGAGCTCAAGCAATTCACCCACCTCAGCCTCCCAGAGTGCTAGGATTGCAGGCATGAGCCACCATGCCTGGCCACCATCTGTCATTTGTTAGGTGCCTTGGCCATATAAGCTAGGTGAATCTGAAATGCTAATTTTAGTGTGATGTCATGATTCTCAAAGTCAGCAAACTTTTCATTGTATTTTCCAATTAACAGGTCTATAACAACTGTGTATTCTTTAGTTGATTCATATATATCAACTTGCTCACCAATGAGCTCTGCTAACTAGGGAAAATGTTCATCTAAAATTTCTTTCTCAAGAAGTGTTTTCAAAAAAGATAGCTTGTTTAAAAAAAATGCTTGAATTTTTTGCCACGTATCACATATAAACTTAGTTTTACCTTGCAAAGAAATATTAGAGTCATTTTGATTTTAGATGATATCACACGGAAATGCTGCATTCCTGTATAGAATTCTTCTTTCAATAATTCACATTGCTGATTCTGCCCTTCATAAAATTTACCTATCTGTTCTTGCAGAGATAAAATTTTGGCTAACACCTGTCCCTACGATTCCAAGTATACATACTTGGAATAACAGGGCAAATTCACACTGAACATCTGACTGTTCAACTTTAGCATGTTAGGAAATTGATAATGCTGTGTTGCATTGGCATGAATGTCGTTAACAATACTCACAACGTGGCTCGGCGCCTGTGGCTCAACGGGCTAAGGCGCCAGCCACGTACACCTGAGCTGGCGGGTTCGAATCCAGCCCGGGCCCGCCAAACAACAATGACGGCTGTAACCGAAAAATGGCCGTGCATTGTGGCAGGTGCCTGTAGTCCCAGCTACTTGGGAGGTGGAGGCAAGAAACTTGCTTGAGCCCAGGAATTGGAGGTTGCTGTGAGCTGTGATGCCACAACTTGAGGCTCTGTCTCAAAAAAAAAAAAAAAACAATACTCACAACGTGTTGTAAAGTGTCACTTAAAATAGTAGCTTTAGCACAGAGATTTTGCTGATGCAAGATATAAGAAAAAAAGTGAGAGCATCCAGATCTGTTAATGCTTTATCTGTGCAATAAGCCTTTCCTGTTTCCCAGTATTTTCATGTATGGAAAGTGCTCTGTCTGTACATATGCTCACTAAATGTACCATATTCAGTCCAACTTCACAACACTACATATTTATCTTGAAAGTTGTTGAGGATATCAATTCCTTGTATTCATTTCACAATAGTACCCAAAACGAGTAACTCTTTGTAGCAAAGAAAATATTCTGTTATGCCCCAGATGAAGTATAAATGGCGCCGGCTCCATATGCCAGAGGTGGCAGGTTCAAACCCAGCCCCGGCCAAAAAAATAAAAATTAAAAAAACTAAATAAATAAAAGGATTTTTTCCTGTAAAATTTGGATTCAGTCAAAATGTTGCACTTAAGGTCCTAGAAGGCCACAGGTTCCCCACCCCTGCCCTTGCCATATCATATTGGCTGACAGGAGTAGATAGCAATAGCTTTATCTTCAGGAATTTTGTGAGCCCCTTATTAAACAACCATTATTAAAAATTAAATTAAATAAATACAATGCTTATGATAACTTATAATGAATTATGTTATATTAAAAACAAAGGTAATTATTTTAAAACTCATTACTTCCTAATTATGATAGTGAATTTTACTCTTATCCATCTTTTTGAGTTTATTTATATCTATCATATTTGTATGGTGGATATATTATATGATACTGTGCCATATATGTCTTCCCAACTCCATGTTCAGTGAAGTCATACTAATAGCTTAGAAGAAATCACCACAGCAATTAGAAAATACTACAAAAAAAATAAAAGATTGGTACTGTTCTTTTCATTTTCTAGAGAAAAATTTTAGTAATGCAAATTAAACTTAAAGGTATATGGAGCACAAAAAGTTAATTCTTCTAGTATGGAAAACCTGTCTTATTCAGTGAAGAACTTTGTCATTGACAAGTGAAGCTCTGACATTTTTTTTTCTTCATTTTCGTGTTACTCCTTAACTTAAATGAAAATATCAGCCAACATTTAGATCACAACTACACTCATTTGTCAATTGCAACCAATGTTTGGCCATGGATACAAGAGTTTAGCAAATATCAATGGTATCATTCTGTAAGAATCAATTGGCTCCAGTGATTTTACAATAAAGAGTATTGTATATATTATTAACACCCTTTAAGTGAGTAAAATTTGGTATACATACCTCCTTTTGGATCTGCTTTTGGGGGGGTTGTTTTGTTTTTTGAGAGCTGGCTGTTAAACACTTATCAATGCAACACTTCCCATAACTTCCCTTGTACTATAAATTCCACGAGGGCGTTAACTGTTTCTGTTCAATTCCCCCAGACACAGTTTCTATTACCTCGTAGGCACTCCCATAAGTATTTTTTGAATGATTGAGTGAAAACTCAGGGATCTTGCCTTCTTGGTATTTATATCCACAAACAAGTCACAAATTAAGTGTTAGAGAAAAAAAAGTTTGGTAACCTGAACTGAACTTGAGTCATAACCTCTAAATTCTGAAAACAATGACAGTCAAACACACATCAAGAAAGAGGGTGATGTGGTTTATTTTCTCAGGCACAAAGCAGACAGTCACATGCTTATTTTCACGGTTGCTTTGTTAAGTTACTTGTTGCAGTAAGTCCCAAGAGAAGGCCAGATCTCCGCCTTCCTAAAACAGTGCTTTATTCATCAGATTTTCTATTTCTCAGGGGCACAAAGCATTTTCCGATACTAATGTTGGATAAGAGAGCTGGTTATTTGCTTTGTAGGTACAAGATTTGTGCTTAAGGTAAATAACAATAAACATTCAGGGAGAATCATGGTAGGAAGAATCAGGTAATGTCTACCATTTAATCAGCACACATTATGTTTGTTACAGAATTCAGATTTAAATCCAGTAGCTTGGTCTCTCTCAAAAACTCTCTATAGCAGAAACTATCCTTAAATTACAAATGAAGATATTGAGATTTAGAAAGGTTTGTGAATTTGCTTGAAGCATATAACTGCTCATTAGCTACATTGGGATTCAAGATAGCTTTGTCTTAAGAAAAATGCCAGTATATTTTGAAATAAAAGGAAATAAATCAACCTATTTTGCTGAGAGGGAGGGAGGGAGGCTGACTCATACTTCCTGAACAAATTCCCGTTACACAAAACCTTCTTGCAGGGTCACTGAAATCTTCCAAGCAACTGAATTGGAATTAAAATTGGCAAAGATTACTAAATGCCACCAGTGTTAGACAATTGCGGGTTTCTGCAGAAGAACAGAATTCAAGAAAAACAAAACCAAACGGTTGGAAAGCTCCTACAGTAAGAATCACACAGGATTCAAAAATCTAAGAAAAGCTCCCTGGAAATTGTGCTGCCCCAGCTGGAGTTAAAAAAACCGTTTCTATTCTTTCCCGTATGTTGGGGGAGGAAGTAGTTGAGTTGTCTTTCTTAGCTTTTGAGTGGGAGGAATAATACAGCATTATCAGAGAAAATGGCAAGAGAACAGACTTTTTTTTTTTTTTTTTTGGCAACTGCTGTAAAATTAAATTCGTATCTCTCTGCAAGAACCTGGATTAGGTTTGGAAGATAATTCAGAAGGTTGTCCAGTGCATTGTAAAGGAAAAGAACAAAAGAGGCTTAGAAACTGTAACAGCCAAGAGCACAGTAGCAAACAGTACAGATTTTTTTAAAGCATTGAAGTATAAATGTCTGCATTTACATCATGTTAATATTAACATATCTCCTTAAAATATCTCAAGTCCTTCCTCAGTATAGTTTCCATCCAGCTCTCTCGTCACTCGGGCATGTTGGGGTACTACGCCCCACACCCTAACTGAGCCCAGGCCCCGGGGCATAAGGATTTCACCCACATCCAAACTTTAAGTAGAACAGAACTTGCAAATCTGAATGCTGTTGCCATTTCATTTTGTAAAAACAAAATTAGCACTTAAAGCTCAGAGTAGTCCAGCTTTTCTTGAGGAAATGGAGTCTTTCATAACACTTGAAACTTCATGATTGAGTGTGTGTTTTCCTCGTGCCACGGATGACTGTGTGGCCAGTGACCTAAATGACACACTGACTTCTAATGCTGTAGAATCATCTCCAAAAGAAGCGATCGTCGATTTCCTTCATTTCTTGGGATAGGATGGCTGGGACTTTGTGTTCTCTTTGGTAATGTCTAGACTTCTTAATCTTAGTTAAGAGAATATTGCTTTTTTTTTTTAAGACAGAGTCTCACTTTGTCACCCTGGGTAGAATGCCATGGCGTCATAGCTCATAGCAACCTCCTGGGCTCAAGTGATCCTCTTGCCTCAGCTTCCCAAGTAGCTGGAACTACAGGTGCCCACCACAATCCCTGGCTAGTTTTATAGAGACAGAGTCTTGCTGTTGCTCAGACTAGTCTCCAACTCCTGAACTCAAGCAATCCTCCTGCCTCGGCCTCCCAGAGTGCTGGGATTACAGGTGTGAGCCACCATGTCGGGCCTGAGAATATTGTTTTTGAAATCTGTGGTGCTAGATAGAGACTTGCTGGATTTACCTGTCGGGGGGGATTATCTGGTTTTAAGAGAGAAGGGGATAAAGCAGAGAAAGGTCTGCGGAGTAAGAAGGAGGCAGTGGCAGGTCCCCCAGCTGTGAGGACCTGTACTCTGCATAGTCATGGTGGCCTGGAAGTAGCGGGAATTTTGATGGATGTGATTTTGTATACAACTGGGGACTGAGCCTGAGCTGTAGCCCTCCCTCTGGCGAGAAAGCTCCATTGCCAAGGTTGATATGGAGAGAGTGGATGTTATCTGCTGCAGAGTGGAAAATCTGAATTTCACAAGCAAAACAATAGAGTGAGGACTCACTACACATCCTCCCCCAGATCGGTTTTCCTGACTTGTGTAAGCCATGGGGTTCTTTTATGAAGGGTTCTTTCATCGTAAAATAACTGATAAAATCGCCAACTCTAATGGGCTCACAGGATTCAATTAATTAATTTATTTCTTTTTTGATTTCAGGTTAACGTGGTACGAACAACTAGGTTACGATGTTTGCATTTGTGAGGTAGAGTCCCTGTTGCAATTGTGTCCCATCCCCCACCCAACTTACACTGTGCCCAGTAAATGGGAGCACCCATCTTCCTCCCTCCTTTCTTCGGCCCCTTATGTCATCCCCCACCCCTATCTTGATTCGAATTGAATTTTTCTCTTATGTGTGTGTGTAATAGATCATTTAATGGCTTCATATTAGTTTTGAGTACTTTGGATGCTTGCTTTTTCATTCTTGTGATACTTTATTGGGAAGAATGTGCTTCAACTCCATCCAGGTTAATACAAAAGATGTAAAGTCTCCATCTTTTTTTAATAGCTGAACAAAGGATTTAATTTAATCTAGAAAAAAACAATGAAATGTGATCTTTCTACTCTTTAGTTGTATGAGTTATCTATTGCTGTGTAACTCATTTATTAAAGGCTTAACACCTTATTCATTCACTATCCCATTTGGTGACTCTGAATCATGAATCTGGGCTTGGCTTCACCAAGTCTATCTGCTGTTTCAGGGTCTCTCACAAGGCTGCAGTCAGATGTCAGTCAGGGATGGAGTCTCATCTGAGACTCGACTGGGGAAGGACCTCCTTTCCAGCTTACCTGGCTGTTAGCAGCCTTACTTCCTTGCAGATACTGGACAGAGGGCCTCAGTTTCTCTGCTGCTGAATGGAAGCCACCCTTAATTCCTTGCCTCATGGGCCTTTTCACATGGCCATCAAAGCCAGCAAGTGAGAGAATCCATAGGGACAGTCTGCTAGCAAGATTGAAGGTAATAGGATTTAAGTTTTAAAAGTATGACTGTTGTTGCTACGGAAAGTGAAAGGGAGGGGGGATTGGCTGGAGTAGAAGCAGAGCAACCCAGGACAAGGCCTGGTGGCCTAATAAGAGTGGCAGCAGGAGTCTTGATTTCTCTGGCCCTAACCCACCATGCCCCATCCTTCCCCACCTCACTAACATTACTACTGTCCTCCAACACAATCAGCTCCTTTCTCAGACTTCCCACATCTTTGATATGTAAGTTCCTTTTGACTTTAACTAAGGAAGGCCAGAACCCATTCTCTGTTTACATCTCCACTGCTACCCTCTTCTTCCAAGGCACTTTTATCTCACATCCGGACAGCCATATCTCTCTGCCTCTACCTCCAACCCCTACAATCCATTCTCCACGTGGAATCATATTTTGTGTTTGATTTTGGAAATATAAATCAGGTCATGACACCGATCGGCTGAAACCTTAAGGTTTTCTTTTAGCATTAGAATAATATCGACATTCTCCCTCAGTCCTATAAAGCCTCACACGGTCAAGGCTCCTTTCATGAGGACCCTCAAAGTCTTGTGGTAGGAAGAATTTTGGACCTGATGATCTCTAGCCGCGGTATTATTCCCATGATTATGTCAGGGTACACGGCAAAGGGAAGATTATCTGAGCCCTTAAAAAAAGAAGCAGAAGAAGAAGTCAGAGAAACTCAAAACACAAAAAGGATCTGACCCACTTTGCTGGCTTGAAGATGGAGGAAAAGGGCCACAGGCCCAGAAATGTAGGTACCCTCTAAAAGCTGAGAACACCCCCAGCTGCCAGCCAGCAAGGGCTGAGGACTGGGAGTGGGTGTTGTTTTAAGTTCCTTGCGATTTGTCAGCATTGGTACAAAATAATCACAATTCAACTTTCTCTCTTGCTCACTATGTTTTATCGTACAGGTCATTTCTCTTCTTCAGCTATGCTAAGTGTCTCTCTGACTTTGGATGTTTGCTTTGAGATTTTCCTCTAATCATGACTGGCTCCTTCTCCTCCTTTGGGTGACAGCTTACAAGTGACGGCCTCAGGGCGTCCTTCCCTGTTGCACCCCCTTAAGCAGCACCCTCCCAGCTTATGGTCGTATCTCCCCATCGGTTTTCTTCCTAGGAGGTAGCGCTTGTTATGTACTTACCCTGTGGCATCGCTGTTCCAAGCACTTTACACTCAATCTTCACAGTAACACCATGAGGATAGCCTATGTAGATGCTATTAATACACCTATTTACAGTCGAGGAAATGGAAGCGCAGAGACTGAGCAGCTTCGATGATCACAGAGCTGGCAAACAACAGAACCAAGATTTGAACCCCAGACAGTCTAATTCCAGAGTTCACATACTGAAAACTATATTTCCTCTGTGGCGTTTATCACAATCTACGATCGTCTTGTTTTTCGTTTCCTCATTTTCATCTTTATCTGCCTCCATCCTCCTGACTAACATGCAAACTCCCTGAAGGTAAGGATCCCATTTGCCCTTTTCATATTCCCATTTTTCAAACGAGAAAGAAGTTAAGAATGAAGTTAAGTATCATGTCCGAAGTCATACAGCTAGGAGGTGACAAAGCCAGAATTTGTACCCTGGTCTGTCTAATCTCAAGACTGTGTGTGCCCTTAGCTTCTGTTACTGTCTTCACTAGAAATAATAATAACACTAGTAAGAAGAATAATTAGTTGGTACTTTCTCAATATAGAACATCGCCCTGGAGGATGAACACAGTTTTCCTCAAGTAGCAGAACGATCCTCCACAATGGCTTCATGGAGAATGTCGTGACGCGGGGGAAGCTCATCTCGCTGTCGTCTCACTCATTTTGTGCTTTTCTGTTTTTCCTCTGGCATTTCCGCCAAGGCACATTCCAGGGAGATCTCACTAGTGTCCTCCAACTGCTGCGGGAAGACGAGGCCCAGTAGCGAGAATGAACCCCCAAACACCGTATTGAAGAGGAAGAAGGGCTTTTCACTGGCAGAGCTACGGCAAATCTAAAAATCTCAGGACGGCCGTGCTCCCCGACTGGCGTGGTCTTTCCCTTTTTATCTCCAGTTAAAAAGTTCCAACCCACGGGTACCTTTCTCACTGGTCGGTTTGAATCAAGGGGGAGAAGCTGTTCCGGCCCCCACAGAACTACAGGATTTCACAGAAGCGGAAATTTCCGGGTCCCAGGAAATTATGTCTCTACAAGTTCCTAGAGCTGAGTCACCATGGGGAGGACCCAGGTGTACGCTTGGGGTGTCCTTGAGAAGAACCTCTGTCCTCTCTCACAGCTACCTCGGTCTACCCACAAGGCTGGCCTCGTGTCCAGTAAACACCAGCGTCCTGGCCACCGCACGTCCCAGCTGCTTCCCTTTCCCCTCTTCCCACGCCGGCTCCTCTCTGGCCTGCCTAAGTGGCCCTTTCCATCTCAGAATACCCAAATTACAGTGTAGTTCAGCAAAGCTCTCTGCCCCTCTGAACACCGGGCCGGCCTCCGACTGCTCTGTTCACATTTTACTACAGGTGGTTGTGACTGTTTAAGGCCTCACAGCTGACCGCATTCACTCAAAACAACACAGCAAAGCCAAGACTCTGGCCTGAAAAAACCATTTCCTCAAAAGCCTGACACGAAACAAAGACAATCACAGGGAGGCTTCTGACCCAGGCAGCACGAGGCCATGGAAGTTAATTGTTTGGTGATTTCCTGTACTTGACGCACAAATGCTTCCTTTCCCAGTAATAGACTCACGAAAGCCTCAGTCGGTGCAATAACATTAGGACATCAAGGGCAGTTTGTGTTCGGATAACACTTAGGGATAATTTAGGCTCTGAGGTTTGCAGGACTGAAATATGGTTCATAAAGGAAACACAGGCTCTCCCAGTGTGAACATTCCTGATTACAGTTCTGAGCACTTCTGGAGGGTCTGTGGAACCCTTTTATTTCTTTTATTTTATTTCTTACAAAGGAACGAAGGCAGGTGTGGACAGTGTGCAAGCTTAGGCTACCGTGGAGTGCACACCTCATGAAGTGCACTTGACTACCAAGCCAGCTTTTCCTTCTGCCTCCCGCCGCGGTGATCTTGTGTTCTTGTCACTTGGGGCTCCACACCCCTTTTCTTCTACACCTGCCAGGAAGGTCCTTCTTTCACATCTATGCCTGGTTGACCCCCAATCGTTCTTTGAGACCAAAATTACATCATTTATGAGCCACCTTCATTCCTCTCTATTCCCAAAATCACTATCACAGCTTAGGCCTTCAAAATTTCTTGGCGGGATGGGTGCCAAGAACCTACATTCTCCAGATCGCCAGTGTTTGACCCCCTCAAATCCATCTCCCACCTGCCAACCAGAGCAATTTATATAAAACACAAATTTGATCATCTTGTTTTTTACTTGAATTCCTTTTTTTTTTTTTTGAGACAGCATCTCAAGCTGTCGCCCTAGGTAGAGGGCCGTGGCATCATAGCTCACAGCAACCTCCAATTCCTAGGCTCAAGCGATTCTCTTGCCTCAGCCTCCCAAGTAGCTGGGACTACAGGCGCCCACCACAATGTCCGGCCATATTTTGGTTGTAGTTGTTGTTTAGCAGGCCCGGGCTGGATTTGAACCTGCCAGCTCTGATGTATGTGACTGATGCCCTAGCCACTGAGCTATAGGCACCAAGCCTCTGCTTGAATTCTTAATGCCTTTTCATTAACTACAAGTCAAAGTCTACGTTGGGCGCCTATAGCTCAGTGGTTAGAGCGTCGACCACATGCTCCAGGGCTGATGGGTTTGAACCCAGCCTGGGACTGCTAAACAAACAAATAAACAAAAAAATAGCTGACGTTGTGGTGGGCACCTGTAGTCCCAGCTACTAGGGAGGCTGAGGCAAGAGAATCGCTTGAGCCCAAGAGTTGGAGGTTGCTGTGAGCTATGATGCCACAGCACTCTACCAAGGGTGACAAAGTGAGACTCTGCCTCAATTAAAATATATATAGTCTAATCTCCTTAAAATAGAATATGAAGGTGATTTTTCTCTCCCTTCAAACTATATCTCTGCCACTTCATCTTCCTCCCCTGCTTGCCTGCTAGTCTTTCCTCTAGCGAAGACAAATTAGAGGTTCCCTCCAATACACACACTCAGCCTCCTTCAGCACCAAATTATCTCTCTGTTATATTTCTGTTTAGGATGTTCTCCAAGAAATCTTCCTAACTGGATTCCCCCCCCAATACATAAAAATACCTTACATATACAGTATATATATATTGGGAATGTATATTTCTAAATGTATATGCTATAGGAATACCATATATATATATAATGTACACATGTACATAATACTCTATGTGTATGTCTCATAATACCTTTATATATATACACATATGTATATAAATATATATTACTATTTTCTGCATTTATTGTGTTGGTTTGTATTTATTAACTTATCTCTATCTCCAGTGAGATTATTGAATTTTTAGAGTATGGACTAGATCTCCTTAACACCTAGCAAACTGTAAGCTTAATAAAATGTATATTGAATGAAGTTTTCATATGTCAATCATACCTCAAGGATGGGTTTTTTTCTAAGTAAAACACAAAGTTTAGTAAGTTTTTACTATTTGTTCTAGAAGTTTATCCTGATTCCATTCCAAGTGGAAAATGCAGAAAGAAAAAGCTCAGATTACAAAAAGAATAATTACTTCACACTTCTAATATCACTTTTTATTCTATGAAGATAGTAAATTCCATATAATAGAATGCTGAGCTGGCAATGAAAAAGTAGCCCTCTCCAAAAGCTGCCAAAAACTTAAAGGAGCAAATGCTCCAATGGGAAAGATTTGACTTGGAACACCGACAATGCCTACTTCTAATAAAGTGGTTTATTTTTAAAAGAAACTATCATACATACAAAAAGAAATAAAAGAAATATTTAAAGTTCACTTATTTTAAAAATATTTTCCACCGTATAAATATTTCAACAATGGAGATTCATTTGGATTAATAAGCTCCTCTTTTAAAGTGTCAACTTTCAAAGAAGAGTTGAAACTATAGGTCATCCCTACTTTAGTGAGAAATACTTTAATTTGCTGAATACCTGGCTGCAATCAGTAGAAGTTGAGCGGTTAACCGGGGTAGAGTAGCACACTTTTGTTATTCTATTTGCCTCCCAGCATTTTTGAATATTTGGTAATTTCTCTGCTCTTTTGAATAGAAGCCAAATCTCATTTTCTGACTCTTTTAAGTTTAGGCTCCTTTAAATTAGATACATTTGCACTAAACTTTTTAAATGCTTTTTCTTTCTTTCTTTCTTTTTTTTTTTTTTTTATAGAGACAGGGTCTCACTGTGTCGCTCAAGAGCTTGTCTCAAGCTCCTGGGCTCAACCAATCCTCCTGTCTTGGCCCCCTGAAGCATTGAGATTATAGGTGTGAGCCTCTGCACACAACCCTACACCAGATTTTGAATTGGAAACTGGAGAGATAAAGAAGCAGGTGGTGCACAGATGAGCGAGAATGAGGCGAGTGCATCCAGATCCCAGGGGACGGTGATAGAGGTTCTGCTGCAAGGCCCATGCCCTGCACTGGAGTTGGTAGTGGGGGCAGGGATGTCCCCAGATGGAGTTCTGTCATGCGCTTGGGACACTGCTCTTCCAAGCCTGCTTGTTTGGCCTGCCAGGAAATTCTGTGAACTTCTTAATGTCTTTTTTCCTTTTCTTTCTTTTTTTTAAGTTTAGAGACCGAATCTCCCTCTGTCGCCCGGGCTGGAGTGAAGTGATAAGATCATAGCTCACTATGGCCTCAAATTCTTTGAGTTCCAGCAATTCTCTTTCCTCAGCCTCTGGAGTAGCTAAGACTACAGGAACTTGCCACCACACCCAATAAATTTCTAAAATTTCTTTCTTTTTTTGAACAGAGCCTCACTCTGTTGTCCTGGGTAGAGTCTCATGCCATCATAGCGCACAGCGACCTCAAACTCTTGGGCTCAGGAGAGCCTCTTGTCTCAGCCTCTTAAGTAGCTGGGACTACAAGTGCCCGCCATGACACCTGGATAGTTTTTTTTTTTGTTTGTTTGTTTGTTTTTTTTTGGTAGAGATGGGGTCTTGCTCTTGCTCAAGCAATCCATCTGCCTTGGCCTTCCAGAGTGCCACTGCATGTGGTGTTTTATTTTGTTTTGAACAACCGAGTGTTGCTATGTTGCCCGGGCTGGTTTTGAACTCCTGGCCTCAAGTGATCCCCCTACCTGAGCCTCCCAGAGCACTGGGATTACAAGCATAAGCCATTGTGCTTGGTCTTTTAATAAATTCCTATTCTGGGTGGTGCCTGCAGCTCAGTAAGTAGGGCACTGGCCCCATATACTGAGGGTGGTGGATTTGAACCCAGCCCTGGCCAAACAGCAACAACAAAAAAATAGCCGGGCGTTGTGGTGGGCACCTGTAGTCCCAGCTACTCGGGAGGCTAAGACAAGAGAATTGCCTAAGCCCAAGAGCTGAGGTTTGCTGTGAGCTGTGACCCCTCAGCACTCTACCAAGGGCGACAAAGTGAGACTCTGCCTCTAAAAAATAAAAAAATAAATTCCTATTCTGCTTAAACTAGGTAGAACATATTCCTACTTTTTTTTTTTTTTTTTTTTTTTTTTTGTGACAGATTCTCTGTAGCCCAGGCTAGAATGCAATGGCGTCATAGCTCTCAGCAACCTCAAACTCCTGGGCTCAAGTGATCCCCTTGCCTCAGCCTCCTGAATAACTGGGACTACAAGCCCCCCCACAACACCCAGCTAGATTTTCTACTTTTAGTGGAGATGGGGTCCCCTTCTGCTCAGGCTGGTCTCCAGTGCCGGGACTACAGGTGTGAGCCACTGCACCTGGCCTCTTCCTACATTTTCTACCTAATCACATTGAGTGGCGTGGCAGTAGGATGGAAGGAAGGCGTACTTTACAGCCTGGTGCTTTAGGAAAGGCAGCCAGAGCAGAATGAGTGTGGACGGGAGAACAGCAGAACGAAGACCATGAATCCCGGGAGGAGCAGGAGGGAGAGGCAGACAGCCGCCCACGTTTGCCTGGTTGCTGATTTTGCCTGTGGTCCCCTGTGGCCATGAAAGTGATTCTGCATCTCTCTTTAGTGAGCAAGGTGTGTCCTGAGCTGTGCCAATATCACAGCTGGTTTCAAGCTGCAGTCTCGGCCTTGGGGTTCCCAGTCCTCTCCAGCCCCTGCTGGCGGCGTGGCCATCTACACTGGCCTCGTTCTCCCTGCGGGACACCCGGTCCCCTCTTGGTGGGGGAGAGAAGGCTGAGAAGAAGAATAAAAAGGGAGGAAAGGGGGCAGCTGTGGGCAGGGTTCGGCGAGGGGAAGCTGGCCAAGTACCCATCTGGGAAGCCTCTCTTCCTTGGGCGCTCCCTTCTCTCTGCGTTATCCGTACAGCACTGAAGGGCTCCCATTTCAAAACTTCCATATTCCTTTGTAAATGATAAGACCCTCCTGTAAACACTAACTTAGCTCTAGACCGCCAGGGTAAACCCGTCGTTTGGAGAAAGCAGAAGAATTTATCCAACAGATCTTGATTGAGACCCTCTGTGTGCCAGGCACTAAACGCGGGAGCCGTTTTGGAAAAGATAAAGGCCTTTGGGAGCTTTCGTTGGCATCGAGCTCATCTCTGCTCTCACGTTTTGTAATAAAGTAAGTGACCTCTCTGGAAATCATAGCAGTGGTACAACGGCCGGTTAAAGTCCCCATCCCAAGGTCACATACAGGTAGATGCTCAGTATCATTGCTTCGTAATAATAAATGATTATCTACTAAAACTCTGAGTATAGTCAGGGTAATTCCTTGAACTTTATAAAGCAATGGAAAAAATAAATTGCTGTCAGGAATATTAGAAAGTGGAATAGAAGGGCGGCGCCTGTGGCTCAAAGGAGTAGCTGGCCCCATATGCCGGAGGTGGCGGGTTAACCCCGGCCAAAAACTGCAAAAAAAAGGCAATAAATGAATCAATTGAGACCTTCTAGGTAGACAAATAGATGTATTTCACCTGCGAATATGCTATTAGTGCCCCTGAGACTCTTGCCTGCTCCTGACGTGGCTCCCGGGGACAGGGGCTCACTAGTGCATTTATTAAGGTAGCGGCCTCATCTGCCCACACCACACTCGCTCCACCCTGGGGTGATCTGTGAATTTGGAAAAACCAAGTGGGCACGAGCAGCTTAGTTCCTTTCTCTCTGAATATAGGTGAAGAGAGGAAGCCCTGGTTTGTCTTTCGGCTCCTGTAGGGACCAGCGTTGCCATGTGGGGGATGAGGAAGGGCCTCCCAGTTCCAGCGCTGCCTGCAACTGGGTAGGTGCCTCTGAATAATTCTGGACTCACTACCATAGAGCCCACCAGCTCAGACTTCAGCCCTCCAATCTAACCTTTATCCATAACAAAGTTGGTTTTATCTGTCTCCCATCTGCCTTACTTTTATGTTTTGTTTTCCAATTGATTCTTAAATCAAGTGAAGGAAAGGGTGCTACTTATTCACTCCTCAAATTAAGTAAAGTTGCCCCAACAATTAAGTAAAGGAAAACATACATCTCAGTGGAAAGAACCTAAGCTGTTATATCAGATCTAGGTTTTGAATCCTGGCTGTGCAGCCTTGGTTAAGTCACATTGCCTCAAATAAGGTCTTTTCTTCTTTGGTACCCTGGAGATAATATGTCTAGTGCTATTTCAAAGGTGAAAAGGTGTCGTATGTAAATACCAAACACAAAGCCTGGCTTTTAATAAGCAATAAGTGGCAGGAATGGTATTGGTAGTAATAGAGGCAGTAAGACCAGCAGTGATTGGAGGTAACCAGCTCTAGGATAGAAAAGTATTTCTGCCCTCATGAAAGCTCAACTTTTTTTTTTTTTTTTGAGACAGAGCCTCAAGCTGTCACCCTGGATAGAGTGCTGTGGCATCACAGCTCACAGCAACCTCCAATTCCTGGGCTCAAGCGAGGCTCCTGCCTCCGCCTCCCAAGTAGCTGGGACTACAGGTGCCCGCCACAACGCCCGGCCATTTTCTGGTTGCAGCCGTCATGGCAGGCCCAAGCTGGA
>CAUYRH010025271.1:0-21834 GCA_963574655.1 Perodicticus potto | reverse complement strand
AACAATGACGGCTGCAACCAAAAAATGGCCGGGCATTGTGGCGGGCGCCTGTAGTCCCAGCTACTTGGGAGGCGGAGGCTAGAGACTCGCTTGAGCCCAGGAACTGAAGGTTGCTGTGAGCTGTGATGCCACGGCACTCTATCCAGGGTGAAAGCTTGAGGCTCTGTCTCAAAAAAAAAAAAAAAAGTGATTCTCTTGCCTCAGCCTCCCAAGTAACTGGGACTATGGGCACCTACCCCAACTCCTGGCTATTTTTTTAGAAATGGGGTCTCGCTCTAGCTGGTCTCAAACCTGTGAGCTCAGGCAATCCACCCACCTCCACCTCTCAAGTGCTGGGATTATAGGCGTGAGCCACTGTGCCAGCCTGGTTTAAGATTTTTACAATTTATGCCTTTGACCTTTAAGGCCAGCTTCAGTTCCCAGATAGCCTGAGTCTTAGTAGTTACTTTAAAAGTTATTATGAGGGTTGTACCTGTGGCTCAAGGAATAGGGCACCAGCCCATATACTGGAGATGGCGGGTTCAAACCTGGCCCTGGCCAAAAACTGCAAAAAAAAAAAAGCTCTATTTTCAGGGCAGCACCTATGGCTCAAAGGAGTAAGGCGCTGGCCCCATATGCTGGAGGTGGCAGGTTCAAACCAACCCCCAGCAAAAAAAAAAAAAAAAAAGTTACTATGGCTTGACATCCATAGCACAGTGGTTACAGCACCAGCCACATGCACTAAGGTTGGCAGGTTCGAGCCCGGCCAGGGCCAGCTAAACAACAATGGCAACTGCAACAAAAAAATAACCAGGTGTTGTGGTGGGTACCTATAGTCCCAGCGACTTGGGAGGCTGAGGCAAGAGAATCGCTTAAGCCCAAATTTGAGGTTGCTGTGAGCTGTGACCCATGGCACTCTACCAAGGATGACATAGTGAGACTCTGTCTCAAAAAAAAAAATAAAAAGTTATTATGAATCTTAAATGTTTTACTTAAGGTCTTTTACCAGATTTGTATATTAATCATACCTGGACAACTCTGTCCTAGAAAAGTTATAAATAGATTGTTTTATGTATGATATCTTATTTAGGCCATATTCATGGGCTGATGAAATAGTAAGGAAAAGGATTCTGAGATTATAAGCAAGCATTGGAGTCTAATAAATTAATTTGATTGGGCTCAGTAAATTTCTGTAATATGCTAAACTTGCCTTTTGAGTTGTAGTTTGTAGATATCTTGCTTTTAAGACATGCAGACAAGATGAATGTATTCATTTATTAAACAAATCTTGACTGAGGTCCCACTTCGTGCATGTGCTGAGAGTACAGGGCAAGTCCCTGCCCCTGTAGAGCTTATGTTCTCATAGGGCAGAGTCAGGGACCTGGTTGTCACAGTGCCTATCATCACCTGGTCATGCTTGTTTGGTCAGAGCTTCCCAGCCTGACGAACAGTTCTGATGACAGCCATACCATGTTTCACATGTATGTGCTTCGAGTGAGGAACCATCTCTCACCCTATCACTGATTTGACTGTAACAACACAGGAAGGAGGCACTTTACAAGAGGTTGTAGAGGCACTGGGTTTTACCTTTAGGTCCGTGAAAGGAAGTGTACAAAGACCCCAACATCGTGATCCATTTCAGGGAGTCTACATAATTCCACCTTAGGCTTGAATGACCACAGATCCATCTCACCCTGGACACAAGATCTCTTCATTACCAGTTCCATTAATGTTGTCGTTTCAGCTACTAAATTGTTAGTCTGTTTTGTTTTTGCAGCAGAGCCCTTATCTGGATTTGAAGAGAAACCAGCAAGCATCGGTGCTTCAGAGGGGAGTGTATACCTCAAACAACTACCTCACCCCACTGCTCCCCTGCAGCCTGACTGCACCAGGCAGAGCTCCCCGCAAGAAAGAGAAACACTGGTCTCAGAGCTCAAAAATGATTCCTCAGAATCTGCAGACAGCTGTAAAGCAACAAAGGGCAAAACCACTTGGTCCTCAGATAGCAGCTACACCAACCCAGCCAACCAAGGGTGTATCAGAGACCTTTCCACTGTGGCAGACAGAGGGACTCTGCCTGAAAACGGAGTCATCGGTGAAGTGTCTCCGTGTGGAACCGAGGGGAAGAGCCTTGGAGGCAGTGGTTCAGAAAAGCCACTCTGCCCCAGAGGCAAAATGCAAGAAACCATGTTATGTACAGGGCAGAACACAACTACATCTCCCAACACAGACCCTGGGCTGATGGGGGGCACTATGAGCCAGTTCTCATCCTTGTACATGCCTGGCCTGGAGTACCCCAGTTCAGCTGCGCATTACCATATCAATCCAGGCCTGCAAGGTTTGGGTCACATGGTGGGAGGGAAGTCCTCAGTGTCCCATCCTCAGCATTTTCCCCCTAGGGGCTTTCAATCTAACAGTCCTCATTCTGGAGTCTTTCCCAGGTATCGCCCACCCCAAGGCATGAGGTATCCCTACCCTCCCCCACCTCAGCCTGCCTACCATCCCTATCAGCGAACTCCTTATTATGCCTGTCCGCAGGGCTTTTCTGACTGGCAGAGACCTCTACACCCCCAGGGAAGCCCAAGTGGGCCCCCAGCTAGTCAGGCTCCCCCTCCACGTTCCCTCTTCTCAGATAAGAGTGCCATGGCTAATATGCAAGGCTGTGAGACACTGAATGCTGCCTTAACTTCCCCAGCCCAAATGGATGCGGTGGCTGCTAAAGTTGTCCCAACTGATGGGCAAAATCCTGGTCCAGAGGAAGAGAAGTTGCAAGAGTGTATGGAGAGGCCAGAGAGTCCCAAAGAATTTTTAGACCTGGACAACCATAATGCAGCTACCAAAAGACAGAGTTCGTTATCGGCCAGTGAATATCTTTATGGAACTCCTCCTCCACCTCTGAGTTCAGGAATGAGTTTTGGTTCACCTGCTTTTCCACCCCATGGCGTGATGTTGCAACCAGGGCCCCCTTATACACCCCAGCGGCCAGCCAGTCACCTTCAGCCCAGGGCTTACTCTGCCACTGGGGCAGCTCACCCCACTCACTGTCCTGCGGCTGCCCAGCCCAATGGCCTCTCCCCAGAGAACCCCATCTATCGCTGTCAGGAAGAGGGCCTGGGTCACTTTCAAGCTGTAATGATGGAACAGATAGGAAGTGGAATAAGGGGACCTTTCCAGGAAATGTACAGACCATCAGGGTAAGACTGCGTTAAGGTTTTGGGAGTTCTGTTTATTTCCTTCTGGGGGATAAAAAAAAAACAGATGTTCAGTATGTATCCTAGATATTGAAAAATAATTGAAAAGAATGGGTGTTAATTTTCAGAAGAAAAATACCCTTAGGACTAAGAAAATCACATGAATCATTGAAGACTTAGTAGAAATGTAGAAATAATGGGAGGCTGAGGTAGGACAGATTGAGGTCAGAAATTTGAGACTAGCCTGAGCAAGAACAAGATCCCATCTTTACTAAAAATAGGAAGACTAGCCAGGTATGGTGGCGGGCACCTGTAGTTCCAACTACTATGGAGGCTGAGACAGGAAGATCACTCAAGCCAATGAGTCTCAGGTTGCTGTAAGCTAGGCTGACTCTATGGCCCTCTACCCAGGGCAACAGAGTGAGACTCTGTCTCAAAAAAGTAAATATGAAGGAGTGAATGCATGGGTGTGTGTCGGGATATGCACAGGTGGTGTTGCTTGCTGCCTCATGCCAACGAGGGTTGTTCCAGTATCAAAGATTCCAAGTTTGATCACTTGGATCATTAAGCTTTGTCTTCATGACTGAAGTATCTTTTTTATTCCGTAATTAATGGCCTTATTAATTCTTAACATCCTTTTCTGTGGCTATAGAATGCAGATGCATCCGGTCCAGTCACAGGCCTCTTTCCCAAAGACCCCAGTACCAGCAGCATCACAGGAAGAGCTGCCACCTCACAAACCCCCAACACTTCCTCTGGATCAGGTGAGAATTACCAAAAATGAAAGTTTTTCTTATTCCTCCATGTGGTAGGAAATAAGTACATGATCTCATTGCTATTCTGAAAAAAAATATATATATATTTTTTGAGAATTCAGGACATTTATTTTCCTGCATGGAGATTTAACTACTGTACAATACATACAAAATAAACCCACCAAGCAACGGTCTGTAATAGGTAGTGAGAGACACTTAAGCATATTTAAAATGCCTATAGGCTTTTTCTTCTGAAAAAATATTTTAATGTCTCCTGTTGATACATAAAGTTTTCCTGAAAAGTGCTTCCTATGCTACAGGCAAACCAGGGTAGAGAATCCCCTGAAGCCCTGCACTCCCAGCTTTGTGGGCACCCAGAAAGGTTAAGAATAGAGGTCATAGACATCACTTCCCTCATGTTCTTTTTTTTTTTTAAAGCCAGAGTCTCTTTCTCTTGCCAAGGCTAGAATGCAGTGGCATCCTCATAGCTTATTGTATCTTCGAACTAGTGTGCTCAGGTGATCCTTCTGCCTAAAGTGTCTCAAGTAGCTAAGACTACAGGCGAGGAACAGTCTACTAGCTAATTTTTTCTGCTTTTTCATAGATACAGTGGTCTTGCTCTGTTGCCCAGTTTCCTACCATTATGTGGTAACTATCTGTCTGGAGAATATTTTGGAGACAGAATATGACTCTGTCACCCTGAGTAGAGTGCTGTGGCATCATAGCTCAAACTTTTGGGCTCAAGCAATCCTCTTGGCTCAGCCTCCCAAGTAGCTGGACTACAGGTGCCCACTATACCACCTGGCTAGTTTTACTTTTTTTTAAGTAAAGTTGGGGGTCTTACTTGCTCAGGTTGGTCTCAAGCTCCCGAGCTCAAGCAGTCCACCTACCTTGACCTCCCAGAGTGCTGAGATCACAGGCATGAGCCACCACACCTGGCTGTCTAGTGAATATTTATTTATTTTGAGACAGAGTCTCAAGCTGTCGCCCTGGGTAAATGCTGTGGCATCACAACTCACAGCAACATCTCACTTTTGGGCTTTAGCGATTCTCTTGCCTCACCCTTCCAAATAGCTGGGACTACAGGTGTCCACCACAACGCCCGGTTAAATTTTTTTTTTTTTTTGAGACAGAGCCTCAAGCTGTCACCCTGGACAGAGTGCTGTGGCATCACAGCTCACAGCAACCTCCAATTCCTGGGCTTAAGCGAGTCTCTTGCCTCCTCCGCCTCCCAAGTAGCTGGGACTACAGGTGCCCGCCACAATGCCTGGCCGTTTTTTGGTTGCAGCCGTCATTGTTGTGTGGCGAGCCCGGGCTGGATTTGAACCCGCCAGCTCAGGTGTATGTGGCTGGCACCTTAGCCCGTTGAGCCACAGGCGCTGAGCCTAATTTTTTTTTTTTTTAAGTTGTAGTTGTCATTTGGCAGGCCAGGGTTGGATTTGAACCCACAGCTCTGGTGTATGTGGCTGGTGCCCTAGCCGCTTAAGCTATAGGCACCAAACCTAGAGAATACTTAAACCACAGTTTTTCCAACCCTGAACTAGCATTCCTTTTGGTATGATCCCTTGTCTGTTTTATTCTCCCTACCTACCTCATTTCAGAAAGATAGTTGCTCAGGTTTGAGAATGACAGGAGTCTCTTGTGAGTGCTACTCCACTGCCAGGCACTGTGCTAAGAACTTCTCCGTGCACGAGCTCGTTTAGTCTTTTCCTCGGCCTCATAAAGTGATTGCTGATATCAGCTGCACTTTTACCATTTCGTAGTGTCTCAGTGGTGTTGGGGTCTGCAGCAGGAAGCCCAGGACCCTGGAGCCCAGTCTCTGGACATGGATTATGGCTAATGAGACACACTCAGGCTGTTTTCGCAGATGCAGAGGAGCCCAGACAGCTGTTTGGCTTAATTTTTTTTAAAAACAGCTCACACAACTTGTCTTTTCTTTAAAACATCTTTGTTCTGTCTATTTTCTCAGAGCTAGTCCAAGGAGGAAGTAACCACCCAGGAAATGAAAAGCTGCATATGAAGACTGGGACATGGAGAGCTGAGGGAATGGTCATTGCCCATCTCTATTCCTGTCACCCTGCTCCACCCTTTGCAGTGAATCACCTTCTGTGAGCTGGAGCCTTCACCGGGCCCGAGCTGCACACACTCTGGACAACTCACACAGCCTATGGAGGTCCCGGGTCCAGGCTTACTTGTGGAGCTGGCATAGACAGTTGAGAAGTACATGTGAACCTGGAGTTAATGATGACGTTTCCAAACCTGAGACTCTTTTTCAGGGAAAATCACTTTAAACTTGGGGGAGGGGGTGTACTCAAGAATGGAGTGGTGCTTTTAAACTTTGATAAGCAGCTAAACTCAGGTATATATTTAGAGAAGGGACTACTCGTAGTATTGTTTTTGAAGCTGGGTCCAGTTTACAGAATTTTCATGTTGCCTTTTAAAATAATTTTCGTTGGTGGTGAATGTATTGTACATAAAGTGGGAAGGGTGGGTGGGGATGTGGAAGAAAGGGGAGTCCTAACTGGTGGACACACAGCACTGGAGTGATCATTATCTGTTTACAATCATGTTTCACTGAAAACTTGGGAGCTGGATGAGAGGGTAAGAAAGGTTTAATCTTGGAATATTTCACTGACTGTTTCCTTAGTGGCTGGCCAGCCCTGAAAAGCTAAAAGGCCTTCTTTCCAAGCAGTCTGAGAGAGAATAGTTACATTGTCCCCTAGCCATTCTGTCTCAGTTTGGAGGCAGAGTACTCTCCTGTGGCATACAAGAAGCTTCAGCCTAGAAGAATGGGCTGTTCTCTCCCTCTGGTGCCCCAAATCTTGGATTTAAGAAAATGATGCCCCTGACTGGTTTTGCCACCAGCCCTACCAGACAGTTGTAAACCAGTGTCAGGAATTGGGATCACTAGAGTGTTTTACTTACTGAAGATAAAATGAATTCTCCTATTCACAGACCTTTTGGGGCTGTGATGTAGAAGGCATCACACAAGCGTTCTGGCATGAATCACATTTTGTGGAAGTGACTACTCAGGTTTGTATATGTTAGTATCAATAAAGAAATTGCACAGGTTTGAATAGGAAAAATATATTCTATAGATTGACAGTTTGAATTTAGGAATATTTCAATATATGTAGTTTTTATTCATTTTGAGTGAATCATAGTAAAATCAGTCATGGTGATTTAATATAGTTATCAAGAACAAGTTCTTGGACATCATTTGTTATATCTGCAATAGGAAACAATTTTACAGTATTAAATTGCTTTATTACAGTTTTAGGAGTGAATTACACTGGAATCTCCCTGTTTAGCATTCTGTATTTAATTTTAGTTAAGATGTCACCCAAAGTTAGGACCTATGTTTTAAACTTTTGATTATCCCACAAAGAAGAAAAAAATTAAGAAAAATGTCCTGAATTTGTAGGATTTTGTAAAGAATAGCATATTCTTAAGCATTTTGGGGGGGTGGTAGACAAGCCTCCATAAAATATTAATCTGCCCTGTTTTCTTATAAATTCAGCTGTGGGTGCCTTCCTTCCAATTCCAGCATCCTTAATGAAACAGAACTATCAACATTTACATTTTGCTAAACATGATGTCAATTGGAAAGGAAACATTGTTTCCATGTTGTAGAGATGGAACCCAAGATGCTAGTGTTAGTTACAATAATGGAAATTCATACCATTAAGTGAATGCTTATTAACCTTAGTGTTTCTTAGGGCTTGGGCAGAGTTGAGTAGGGAACACAGATGCTTAAGTTATAAGACACAAAAATATGGATTTTTCTCAGAGACTTTTAATTTTAAATTTGGTGTGTTTGCAAGTGAATTGAGTTTCCATTGGATCCTAATTGTTAGAAATCTATCACTGACGTAATCTTTTTTAGAAAAATAAAAAGGTCAGATTTAGTCTGCCCTTGAGCTAGTCTAAGCTAACAGGGTTGAAACATTACTGCTGCAGTTTCATCTTTGTGCAAAAACAGGGAGAAGGAAAAAAATAATTTGGGTCTGGTTCAACCTGGTTAAGGCCCAGAGTATTTGGCCACTTTCTCTTTTCCTGTTAATGCTGATTTGAATTGGAGGCTCTTGACTACTCCCTAACCAGGAGGACTGTAACCATAGGGCCTTTTCCCATGACACTAAATCTGTTGGGGTTTGCTTTGTGCTGAATAACCCAGAGGCCTGGGAGGAGTGGACTGTAGCCAGTAGTTGGGCTGGTTGTACCCTTTCCTTCTCTCATCAAGGCATTCAAGCAGCTGTGTGCACACTGCTCTAGGTAACCTTTTCTCCTCATTTCTCCAGTCCCCTACCTCCAGTTACTGTTGCTAGAGATGCTATCAACAATACTGGGGGGAAAAATCAGTTAACTCCTTCATCTTTAGTCTTCCTTCTTGGTTTTTAGACAGATGAGAAAATTTTAAGAGCAATAGGAAATGAAACTGCTGTATTGTATTTTAACACTGTGAACAGGAGTTCAGTCATCAGCCTTGCTGTCCCCTACGTGGTAATTTGGTCATGCATTACAGGTATCAGTGCTTCACCTCTTGTCCATGGTACATCCTGAAGCTCGACTGGTCTTCAAGTGCAGAACTGCTCTCAGCTGTCAGGAGCTGCAAGATTGCAGAAACACACAGGACTGTGAGCTGCTGTGAACCCCCCATCCACTCACCCACAAGCAGGATCTTTTTTCTCCCTTCCTCCTCTAGCACTTCTTTCCAAGTGTCTTAAGCAAATGCAATGTCTTAAAGCATATGCACATGTGTTTGCCGTCTTCTCCATTAGGGAAGTGATGGCTGTGTAACATGTTACAATTAGAAAGTAGTGTAGAAGAGTGTCCTAAGAAGATTTGCTGTTAGGCTTGACGGACACTTCAGCCTGTAGGTCTCTGTCACCTTTGCAGTGTGCTGGTCCTCAGTGATCCCCAAGGGGATAGCCAAGACCATGGATAATTGGAAATAGCATCACACTTCTTTGATTTAACATTCATGGTTAACCTTTATTAGAATTGTTAAGTTAGAAACTTGTTTCCCCAAGGCCCAAGAGAAATAAAAGATCCAGAAAGAAAAGTATAGCCTCTTGTAAGAGTTCTGGTTTTTGTTTTGGGGTTTTTTCCTCCTCAGAATCTGTTCATTAGAAATATAGCAAGAGCAGTTGGCTAAAACTTGTTATGGTGGATGAAAGTGGAAGATAATAAATAAGGAAAAAATATGCAGGATTCATCTTTATATAACTTTCCATCCCACTTCTTAGTAATAAAATTAAAACCACTCCATCAGTCCTTAACCAGGTAGTTTAGTTCTTCCGGTAGAATGCATGAGCTTGTTATTCAGTTCTTTTATCCTACTGAGCCCAGGTCAGACTGCTCTCAAAAGGGAAACTTTTTTATGTCCATCTTTATGTTATTGAAAACCTTAAGTAAAACCTGTAGTTTGTGCCCCTCGGTTGGGTCAAACCTCAGCTTTAAATGTCAATCCCATGGCTCTCACTGGCCGCTTGTTACTGTTATTTCTGCTGATATCTACTCTGTTACTGTGCTACTGCCTGCAAAGGGTTTGCTTAGTGCCATTCCAAACCCACGAAATCCCTCTTGCAGTCACCACAGCTTGCCATTCATACTACTTGGTTGGATTTTTTTTTAATGGAAGTTAACATCTGTAAATAGTATGCTGTCCTTAAGACCTAATTTAAAATTTCATATGAAGGTTTAATCCAGCATTCCCTAGGCAAGGACAGTTCAACAGTGTCAGAATCTTGACAGGCATCCAGAGACCTCAGTGTTCAAAGAGATGAATAGCTTAGGATTTTCTAGCATTGTTGTACCCTTTGTGTCTGTCGGTTCACCCACTGCAGATTCTTCACAGACCCCCATTCCAGAAATCAGATCCACATACTATCAGATCACGTGCTGTTTGATCCCGGGGCTTCTAGGAGGCAGGGTCTAGCAGACAGTCCTGAGGGCAGCACCTGCAGTGAGGACGTGGGATTGGGCTGAGCGTGCAGAGGCTGACTCTTCAGCTCACATCTCCAGGAACTGAGATGTGGTTGACACTTGCTGCATGAGAAGCTAGGCTCCCTTTTCTTTCTCAGTGGGTTGGCCTCCACCATGCAGCCTACAGACACTGGCCTTACCCTGCTCTCCCTTTGGAAAAGCAGAGTTGGATTAAACATGCTGCTTCCCATTTCTCAAATTCAGTGTGACACAAGCTGTGTCTCCAGGCTGGGTGTGGAGCTCTCTGCTCTACACAGACACTTGGAGCATCGGTCTCCAGGCATGGGTTGGACTTACTTAGTCTCTCCTCTTGTTCTGCAGGAGAGGGCTGACTGAAGTAGCAGTGCCTGAGGACCAGCTGGCAGTCCTGCATGTGTTTTTGAAAGGGGTGGGAAGGGTGGGAACTGAGGTGGATACTGTGTAAGTTATTGAAATGGTGAACCCCACTCAGTAGCCAAGTGGCCCCTGCCTTTCTCTGGCCAGGGCTTAGGGACCTTTCCCCAGCTGCATGCACCTGGGCCCATGTCATTCGCCACCAGTCTCGGCACATGGTGCAGAAGACCTGCAAACCTTCCTGGCCAGCACTGGAAAAGGGAAGGCTATTTATTTTTATATTGTGTATATTTTGTCGTGGTCTGCTGATTTTCTGTTTCACTGAGAGCGACACTTACCTCAATAGTTAGTTCGATGTTGTGTGTTGAATAATTTTTTAAGAGAACTTTTTAAAAAGCTTTTTGATCCTTGGAGGTCTGTAGATTTATTTCCATATGAACTGGTTATTTTGTATAAAGTACATTCTTAAAATAGCAAGGCTGTGGTGTGTGGTGTGTCCACGTGTCACTTTTATCACCAGGGCAAACCCAGTCCCCCATCAGGACAAAGGTTTGAACTGGCGCACAGTGGCATTCCCCCCAAAAGTGCCATCTCCCATCTCAATTCTGATTCATCAAAAATCTAGGAAGGTAGGGTGGGAAGGATGTGGGCCCGGTGCAAGTGATAGTGCTTAAGGTCTGCAGAAAACTTCAGAACCACTGAAAAACTGGTGGTCCTACACAACATCGGGAGTAGAGGACTTCTTTCAGCTAGTCTCGGCAACACCACCCTGGGCACCTGTCACTCCCCAGTCCTCTGGCTGGTAAAGGTACCTGCTTTCAGAATGTTACACACCCAGGCCACACATTTTGATCCATCCCCTTCCAGGATCTGGGGTGGACAGACCAGAGGGGCCACCAGCCATCTGTGAAGTCCAGGTGTCCAGGAGAGGGAGCCACTGACTAATGGGCAGGTGCTTTACACTGGCCCAGGCTATTTTATTTTATTTTGAGTTCCTGGAAGGCTGAAGGTTGGAGGTCAAAGACACCTAAATCCATGGTCCTATTTTATTCTTAAGTACAGATAGTTGTTGGCTTACAGTGATGGGATTTAAGATTTTTTGACTTCCCATTGGTGCAAAAGCAGTACACATTCAGTAGAAACTGTGCTTTGGAAGCTGAGGCAGGTGGATTGCCTGAGCTGGTTCCAGACCAGCCTGAGTAAGACCCCATCTATAAAAATAGCTGGGCACTGTGGCAGGCGCCTGTAGTCTCAGCTACTGGGGAGGCTGAGGTCAGAGGATTGCTCAAACCCTAGTTTGAGGTTGCTGTGAGCCATGATGCTGCAGCACTATCAAGGACAATAAAGTCTTTCAAAAAAAAAAAAAAAAGAAAAGAAACGGTGCTGTGTATTCACAGTACCATTCAGTGTGTTACATGAGGTGAAATTCAACACTTCATTGTAAAACAGGCTTTATATTAGATGATTTTGCCCAACTTTAGGTTGCTGTAAGAGCTCAGAGCACCCGGAAGGTAGTCTAGTAGTCTAGGTATATATTAAATACATTTTCAATTTAAGATATTCTCACCTTATAATGGGTTTATTGGGCTATAACTCCAAAGTTGAGGGGCATCTGTAATTGGCTTTGTAAATTGTATCCATCCCATAAAATCTCAACCACAAGTAGTAGCAATTTCCAAATTTGTTCACTCAGATTTATCACTTTTAAGGCAGTAACATCTTTCCCTTTTGATCTCCAATTGTTTGCTGTCATATTATCCTCATTGACACACTATAATTGGCTTATTTTTTTAGAGACAGTATCACTTTATCGCCCTCAGTAAAGTGCTGTGCATCACACAGCTCACAGCAACCTCCAACTCCTGGGCTTAGGCGATTCTCTTGCCTCAGCCTCCCAAGTAGCTGGGACTACAGGCGCCCGCCACAACGCCCAGCTAGTTTTTTGGTTTTTGCAGTTCAGCTGAGGCCAGGTTTGAACCTGCCACCTTCGGAATATGGGGCCAGCGCACCCTACTCGCTGAGCCATAGGCGTCGCCCATAATTGGCTAATTTTTTTTTTTTCCTGAGGCAGAGTCTTGCTGTCTCACCCTGGCTAGAGCACAGTGGTGGTGTCATAGCTTACTGCAACCTCCAACTCCTGGGTTCAAGCAGTCCTTCTGTCTCAGGCTCCTGAGTAGGTAGAACTGCAGGTGTACATGGCTGACATTTTTGAGACTTTTATCCTGTTGCTGTTCTAAGATTCTATTCACAGTTCAGCCACTCTATAAAAAAAAATTGCTCAGGTGGTGCCTGTGGCTCAGTGAGTAGAGCGCCGGCCCTATATACCGAGGTTGGCGGGTTTGAACCCAGCCCCAGCCAAACTGCAACAAAAAATAGCCAGGCATTGTGGTCCCAGCTACTCAGAGGCTGAGGGAAGAGAATCACCTAAGCCCAAGATCTGAAGGATGCTGTGATGCCACGGCACTCTACCGAGGGTGACAGAGTAAAACTCTGTCTCTTAAAAAAAACACTTGGTTTTCTAATTTTTGGATTCCCAAGCATATCCTCTCCCCTTACCATGACATGAGTTTCTCACCAAACAAAACCCAGAGTTTTTTGGGCAAATGATAAGCTCTAACTTTACCTTTTATAAGGAACTTAGCACTTAGCTAAGTGCCATTTAGAGTGTTTCTAAAGTTAACTTCTTGTGACTAAAAACAGCAGTAAAATACATTAATACCTTCCACTGGTCAAGTGTTATAGAACTTGGTACAGGCTGGATGTGGTGGTTCACACATTTAATCCAAGCACTCTGGGAGACTGAAGCAAGTAGACTGCTTGAGCTCAGGAGTTTGAGAATAGCCTGAGCAAGAGTGAGGACACCATCACCACCACCACCCCAATCTCTACTAAAAGTAGAAAAACTAGCCGGGCCCTGTGGCAGGTTCCCGTAATCCCAGCTCTTCAGGAGTTTGAGGCAAGAGGATTGCTTGAGCTCAGAAGTTTGAGGTTGGGGTGAACTACTGCTCCAGGATCTCAGTCCAGGGCAACAGAGTGAGACTGTTTTAAAAACAACAAAATCAAAAACTTGGTATAATAGTCCCAATGCTGGTTTTTTTTTTTTTGTTTTTTTTTTTTGAGACAATCTCACTATGTCACCCTTGATAGAGTGCTGTGTCACAACTCACAAAAACCTCCAACCCTTGGGCTTAAACGGTTCTCTTGCCTCAGCCTCCCAAGTAGCTGGGACTACAGACACCTGTCACAATGCTTGGCTTTTATTTTATTTATTTATTTTTTGTTGTTGTAGTTGTCGTTTGGCAGGCCCAGGCTGAGTTCAAACTCATCAGCCTCAGTGTATGTGGCTGGCACATTGTTACAGTGTATTACCCTCAAAAACTCCCATTAAAACAAAAAGAAAGCTAGTAGTCATAGCACTCTGGGAGGCTGAGGAGGGAGGATCCCTCGAGCTTAGGAGTTCAGCCTGAGCAAGAGTGAGATCCTGTCTCTGCTAAAATAGAAATATTAACTGGATATGGTGGTGGTTGCCTGTAACCCCAGCTGCTGGGGAGGCTGAGGCAAAAGGATCACTAGAGCCAGGGGTTTGAGGTTGCTGTGAGCTAGGCTGAGGCCATCGCACTCTAGCCCAGGCCACAGAATAAGGAGATGCTTATCTCAAAAAAAAAGTTAGGGTGGGGCGGACTTCTCATTAGGCCTGGTATAGTGGTTCACACCTGTAATCTTAGCACTTTGGGAGGCTGAGGTGGGAGGATCACTTGAGCCCAGGAGTTTGAGGTTGCAGTGTGCTATGATGATGCTACTGCACTCTAGCCCAGGAGACAGAGTTGAGACTCTATCTCAAAAAGTTTTTAAAAAAAAAAATAGATATATATATAGGGTAGGCTCGGCACCTGTGGCTCAATGGGCTAAGGCGCCAGCCACGTACACCTGAGCTGGCGGGTTCAAATCCAGCCTGGGACCACCAAACAACAATGACGGCTGCAACCAAAAAATAGCCGGCGTTGTGGCAGCACCTGTAGTCCCAGCTACTTGGGAGGCGGAGTCAGGAGACTTGCTTGAGCCCAGGAATTGGAGGTTGCTGTGAGCTGTGATGCCATGGCACTCTGTCCAGGGTGATAGCTTGAGGCTCTGTCTCAAAAAAAAAAAAAAAAAAATATGGCGGTGCCTGTGGCTCAGTAAGTGGGGCGCCAGCCCCATATGCTGGAGGTGGCAGGTTCAAACCTACCTCCAGCCAAAAAAAAAAAAAAGATATATGTATGTGTGTGTGTATACTTATAAATATACACGAGATCAGCTTTCCCTTTTTTTTTGAGGCAGTGTCACTATGTCACCCTTGGTAGAATGCTGTGGCATCACAGCTCCCAGCAACCTCCAACTCTTGGACTTTAGCGGTTCTCTTGCCTCAGCCTCCCAAGTAGATGGGACTACAGGTGCCTGCCACAGCACCCAACTATTTGTTGGGTGTTGTCATTGTTTAGCTGGGCCAGGCCAGGTTCAAACCCGCCACCCTTGGTGTATGTGGCTGGCACCGTAACCACTGTGCTACAGGCACTGAGCCTCAGCTTTCCATTTTGACACTTGGAAACATCCAAGGGTTCATCTTTTGTTAAAGTTTAATATCTTGTCTCTAAAACAATTCCTATTTTGGAAGGAAAGACATTTTTATTTTATGAACAGCCCTTAGAGGCTCTGTTTTGCTATAATCTTCAACTTCTCTGAGAGTATCATTAACAGGATTGTAAAAATAAGCCAGACAGGCTCTTTCAGAAGCTGAAGGTGAATGGCTTGTGTTGTGAAGTTGTTATGCAAGAGGTGCCCTTGGACCTCTCCTAGGTGGCTGTGGAGCTGAAGCAGAGCCTGTTAATGTGGGTGGCCTTCACTGTCCTCCCCACTGGGGTCTCTAGATTGGCCCTACAGATGTTTCCCTGGCCTCATCATGTTCCCTTGGTCTTTTAAAAGGACAACATCTATGCATTTCTTAGTTCCCTTTCTGTTAGCAAAGCTTGTTCTTCCACTTTCCTGTGGCAATTTTAGCAAAAACCTTCAGGGCAAAATGAACTGCAAAATACTAGCCAAGAAGGCAGCTGGAAAGTCCCCAGATCTGGCTGTTGTGTGCTGAAATCCCAACCCCCTTCTCATCCATGACATGCATATCAATTCAGGTACCCTTGAGAAGTTTTTAGGTTCAGGAAAGCACAGCCTACTCCTTGAACCCTGGTTCTGAGCGTCATTCTGGATAGCGCCTGACAAGGACCAGTAGTCCTATTCTAGCCAGTTAAAGGTGGACAGAATTTTTAAAAGTAATGGAGCCAGCTCCTTGGATTGTATCCAGGGGTGTTGCCTTGGAAAGGAATTGAGTCAGCAGTAGGAAGGCAAAGACAAGATCCAAGTGAAGCCTGGTCCCTGACTGTCCCTAAGAACTAAGATGAAGATTGACTAACTCCGGTCAAGATTTCTGTAAGTATTAAATATCCATTATATGCCTTTTTGCCTAGTTACTGAGTACATAAAAGGAAAACAAAATAGCTTCCTGTGCCCAGGGTTCCCATTAAAGGAAGAAGAAATAGCAGGCAGAAAAATTGGACTGTAGTGAGAGGTGCTAGAAAGAGTACACTGCTTAGCTAAGGCAGCAGATTAAGGAAAGATATTTTTGTTCCCTGCCTGCAATTTAATCATAGCTGGAGGGTGGGGTGCTGGTGTTCTCTGCCTGTTTACTTTGGGCAGAACTGGGATCTCATCTGTTTGGGGGGCTGCTGTTTGATAGCTTGTCCGATCCAGCAGTCCCTCTAGTTCATCTTCTCTAACTCCTTGTTAGTGCTTGAATGTCTCTTGTTCCATCCCAGCCTGCTCTGACTGGCCTAGGCTGATGATGATGACATAACTCGGAAAATGTAGTCACCAGTAATCATGTCTAGGGTGATACTGAACATTTCCTGGAGACTTAGCATGGGTCTGCAGAAACTACAGCTCAGGAGAAGGGATGGTTGCCTCTCCCCACTGCCTCACCCTTCCCTAGCAAGTTATGTCTCATGTCGCCAAAATGTGGACTCTGGACCTGCAGTGTTGACATCGCCTGGGACTGGTCAGAAATGCAGATTCTGGCATCCCTCCCCAGACCTACTTACACTGGGGACAGACCTGCAGACTGGTCCCAGCGTTTACATTTTAGTACACGGGCACACCTAGTCGGAGCTGAATATCTCATTCAAACAACCTGACCTAATGAGAGCTGAACATCTCATTCAAACCTGACGGCATAGCATTCTTCTAGCTAACTGCAAATTCTCCTCACACTGCTGGTTAATTAACACAGAATCGAGGTAATGGAGTCCCTCTATCCCAAGTCTAGGGTGGGAGAGCAGAGTAAGAGTGGCTGCAAGGCTGAGAAATCCCTTATGCACTCTCTGTCCCAGCCACTCTTCCCCCCCTGCACACTGGCCTACCCTTACCACACCCTGCTCCCCTCACTTTATGCCACCAGCTCTCCCCCAGGGTCTGCTTCCTCTGTGCCATCTTCCAGGCTGTCAGGTGTTTTTTAGAGTCTTAACCACAGATGGGCTATGTTCCCTCACCATGTGCATACTACAGTCATGTCAAGGCCCTCACTGCTTTTTAACAAACTCTTTGTCTCCCTGTGACATCTCCCCCGGCTGCTGCTACAATGGATTCAACCAGGATTAGCGGCTCACACTTGGCTTTGCCCTAGACCAGTGTTTTTCAACCTCTTTAATCTCATGGCACACTTGAATCTATAGTTGAACTTCTGTGGCAGACTTAAATTTGTTGATCAGAAAAAGAAAAGGCTGGGCACGGTGGCTCACACTTATAATCCTAGCACTCTGGGAGGCCTAGGCAGGTGGATGGCCTGAGCTCTGAGCAAGAGCAAGATCACATCTCTTAAAAAAAAAAAAAGCTGGGTGTCGTGGCAGGCACCTGTAGTCCCAGATACTTGGGAGGCCGAGGCAAGAGACTCACTTGAGCCCAAGAGTTTGAAGTTGCTGTGAGCTGTGATGTCAAGGGTGACAAATGAAACTGTCTCAAAAAAAAAAGTTAAAAGATGAATAAAAGGCTCAGCACCTGTACCACAGTGGTTACGAAGCCAGCCACATAAACCAGGGCTGGTGGGTTTGAACCCAGCCCAGGCCTGCTAAACAACAATGACAACTACAACAAAAATACAGCTGGCGGTTTGGTGCCTGTGGCTCATGAGGCTAAGTGCCAGCCACATACACCTGAGTTGATGAGTTCGAATCCATCCTGGGCCTGCCAAACAACGATGACAGCTGCAACCAAAAAATAGCCGGGTGTTGTGGTGGGCACCTGTAGTCCCAGCTATTTGGGAGGCAGGGGCAGGAGAATTGCTTGAGCCCAGAAGTTGGAGGTTGCTGTGAGCTGTGATGCCATAGCACTCTACCCAGGGAAACAGCTTGAGGCTATGTCTCAAAAAAAATTTTTAATTGCATACTATTTTAAATTGCACTTGAACTATGGCCACCCTGTATACATATATATGTATACACACACACACACACACACACACACACACACACCCCTACTATGCTTTGAACATTTCTCAAAAATAATTTAAGTAATGATCTTTAAAAATTTTGCAGCAGGGCGGCGCCTGTGGCTCAAAGGAGTAGAGCGCTGGCCCCATATGCCGGAGGTGGCGGGTTCAAACCCAGCCCCGGCCAAAAACCGGAAAAAAAAAAAATGTTGAAGCACACCTGAGATCCTCTCATGGCATGGTTGAAAATCACTGCCCTAGACCAAGGTCATCAATCTGAACTGCCCATTAAGGGTTATCTGGGCTTAAAAAGATCACCCCCAGAGGTTCTGTTTTATTGTAACTGGTCTGGGGTGTGCAACCTGAGTCTCAGGATGTTTTATGTTCCCAGGTAGTTGCATTGTGTAGTCAGGGTTGGGCACCACTGTCCAGTGCCTATGGCTAGGAGATCTGAATGTCTACATGTGTCACATGGGGGAGTTGTGTGAGGACCAGATTCTGGGTCTTTAGGTCTGGAAGCCCCAGACTGTGCATTTCTTTTTTTTTTTTGAGACAGAGCCTCAAGCTGTCACCCTGGGTAGAGTGCCGTGGCGTCACAGCTCATAGCAACCTCCAATTCCTGGGCTTAAGCGAGTCTCTTGCCTCCGCCTCCCAAGTAGCTGGGACTACAGGCGCCCACCACAACGCCCGGCCATTTTTTGGTTGCAGCTGTCATTGTTGTTTGGTGGGCCGGGGCTGGATTCGAACCCGCCAGCTCAGGTGTACGTGGCTGGCGCCTTAGCCCGTTGAGCCACAGACTGTGCATTTCTGACAAGCTCCCAGATGCTGCCAGTCTACACTTTGAGAGTAGTAATGCCACAGGCCCATCCTTGCTGATGGCATTATGTTGTTATTTACAGAGGGAGGCCATTTTGCATTTTCCTCTTCTATCTACTTTTCCAAATCTGTACCTTTTTTTTCTGCCAGTAACGTCGCATCCCCCACTGAAGCTTGCTCCCTGTGCTTTGGATTCCGACCTTTCCTATTTCCCTGCATATCTGAACAACTGAAGCCCTTCAGCTATCCTATGCTTTTCCTTGGATTCTCCCTCCCTGTAGCTGTCGCTCTGCTTTCCTCTGTGTCACTACAGGAACTCACAGAGGACCATGGGAAATAATAAATAAACTAGACAGCAGTCTCCTTTCCCTTCACCCAAACCCTTTAAAATAGAACCTGCATTTTTCCTGCTGCGATCCTACAATTTGGATTCCGTCTTCCTTTCTAGAAGTCTCAGCAGACCCATGGCACAGCCTCTAGTTCCCTGTGGGGGACCGACCTCTGGACACCACAATCTTGTGGTTCTCTGGTCTCTGAAGGCAAAGGAAGTCTGATCTTTTCCTTCTCTTTCTAATGCCCCTCCCTCTGGGTGATTTCACTTTCACCTGCAACCTTTTTCCTCACTCTGCAGAATCACATTCCTATCTTTAATGCAGACTTTCTTGTCGTGCTCTGGGCACCCTTTCTAAATTCTTACTGGATATTGCCATCTAAATGTTCTGCTGCCAGCGTTTTGTGCTGTGTAGTTTTTGGCCCCTGTTTTAAATTTTTTATTACCAAAATGATTTACAATTTAATTTCCAGACTTCTTTGTTTCCTATAGCTTGTCTAATGTTTTTAAATTCTTTCTTTTCTTTTTTTTTTTTTTGAGACAAAGTTTCACTTGTCACCCTGGGTAGAGTGCCATGACATTGTCCTAACTCATAGCAACGTCAAACTCCAGGGCGCCTGTGATCCTCTTGCCTCAGCCTTTCACGTAGCTGAGATACAATCACCTGTCACAATGCCCGGCTAGTTTTTCTATTTTTAGTAGAGATAGAGTCTTGCTCTTGCTTAGTCTGGTCTTGAACCCCTGAGCTCAAGCAATCCACTCGCCTCTGCCTTTCAGAGTGCTAGATTACAGATGCCTTTCTTTTTCTTTCTTTCTTTTTTTTTTTTGAGACAGAGCCTCAAGCTGTCACCCTGGGTAGAGTGCTATGGCATCACAGCTCACAGCAACCTCCAATTTCTGGGCTTAAGCGAGTCTCTTGCCTCCGCCTCCCAAGTAGCTGGGACTACAGGCACCTGCCACAACACCTGGCCATTTTTTGGTTGCAGCTGTCGTTGTTGTTTGGCGGGCCTGGGCTGGATTCGAACCCGCCAGCTCAGGTGTACGTGGCTGGCACCTTAGCCTGTTGAGCCACAGGCGCTGAGCCTCTTTTTTTTTTTTTTTTTTTTTGAGACAGCGTCTCACTCGGTGGTCCAGGCTGGACTGCAATGGTGTCATCACAGCTCACTGCAACCTCGAATCCCTGGGCTCCAGTGATCCTCCTGCCTCAGCCTCTGGAGTAGCTGGGAATATAGGTGCCCATCACCATGCCTAGCTAATTTTTCTATTTTTATTAGAGATGGGGTCTTGCTCCAGCTTGCCCCGAATTTCTGAGCTCAAACTATTCTCCCAAAGTGCTGGGGTTTACAGGTGTTAGCCACTATACCTGGCCTTAAATCTTTTCTTAACCTCTTTATTATAGTGCATGTTAACACTGAATCTCCCCTCCCAAGTGCCATCCATTTATGTTTAAATGTAATCTTACTTAGGGCAGTGCCTGTGGCTCAAAGGAGTAGGGCACCAGCCCCGTATACTGGAGGTGGCAGGTTCAAACCCAGCCCCGGCCAAAAAGTGCAAAAAAATAAAATAAATGTAACCTTACTAGCTTCATTGCTCACCTGGCTTTCTTGTTTTCTTTTTTATTGTGGTAAAATATACATAATAGAAAATTAACCATTTTAAGTATGTATTTTGGTGGGGTTTTTTGTTTTTGTTTTTGGGAGACAGAGTCTCCAGCTGTTGCTGGGTAATCATAGTTCACAGCAACCTCAAACTCTTGGGCTCAAGCAATCCTCTTGCCTCAGTTTTTGTATTTTTATTTATTTATTTTTTTGAGACGGAGCCTCAAGCTGTCACGCTGGATAGAGTGCTATGGCATCACAGCTCACAGCAACCTCCAATTCCTGGGCTCAAGCGAGTCTCCTGCCTCTGCCTCCCAAGTAGCTGGGACTACAGGTGCCTGCCACAACGCCTGTCCATTTTTTTTTTGGTTGCAGCCATCATTGTTGTTTGGTGGGCCCAGGCTGGATTTGAACCCGCCAGCTCAGGTGTACGTGGCTGGCGCCTTAGCCGCTTGAGCCACAGGCGCCGAGCCAGTTTTTGTATTTTTAGTAGATAAGGGGTCTCGCTTTTGCTCAGACTGGTCTTGAACTCATGAGCTCAAGTAAATCACCCGCCTCAACCTCCCAGAGTGCTAGGATTACAGGTGTGAGTTACCTCTCCTGGCCTATTTTGGTGTTATTAACTACATTCATATTTATGTGCAACTATCACCAGCCTCCATCTCCAGAAAATTCTCCTACTCCTACTGAAACTGCATCCAGTAAACACTCTCCATTGCCCCTCATTCAGCCCCATGACCATTGTTCTACATTCTCTCCCTGAATTTGAATATTCTAAGTACCTCAATATCAGTAGAATCACACAATTCTTGTCTTTTTGTGGCTGTTTTATTTCACTTAGCATCACGTCCTCAAGGTTCATCTCTGTTGTAGCGCACGTCCTTTTTAAAGCTGAACAATATTCCATTGTATCCATTTTCTTTCTCCACTCACTTGTCAGTGGACACTTGTGTTACTTTCACCTTTTGGCTGTTGTGAATGACCCTGCTATGAATGTGGTACACAGATATCTGTCCTGCTTTCATTTCTTTTGGGAATATATCCAACAGTGGAATTGTAGGTTATATGATAATTCTGTGTTTACTTTTTTTTTTTTTTTTTTTTTTGCAGTTTTTGGCCGGGGCCAGGTTTGAACCTGCCACCTCCGGTATATGGGGCCAGTGCCCTACTCACTGAGCCACAGGCGCCGCCCTGCTTTTTTTTTTTTTTTTTTGTAGAGACAGAGTCTCACTTTATCGCCCTCGGTAGAGTGCCGTGGCGTCACACAGCTCACAGCAACCTCCAACTCCTGGGCTTAGGCGATTCTCTTGCCTCAGCCTCCCGAGTAGCTGGGACT
>CAUYRH010025270.1:0-21743 GCA_963574655.1 Perodicticus potto | reverse complement strand
TAGCAAAGTATCTCAAGAATGGAAGAAAAAGTATCCAATGTACTCAGCCCTACTATGAAGCTAATTTATAGCTTTCATATGAAGGCTAAAACCCAATTATAGCACAAGAATATGGGGGAAAGGGCAAGGGAGGGGAGGGGAAAGGGGAGGATGGGTGGAGGGAGGGCGATTGGTGGGATCACACCTACAGTGCATCTTAGAAGGGTACAGGTGAAATTTACTAAATGCAGAATACAAATGTCTTCATATAGTGATTAGGAAAATGCCATGAAGGCTATGGTAAACAGTTTGATGAAAATATTTCAGATTGTATATGAATTCAGTACATTGTACCCCATAATTGCACTAATGTACACTGCTATGATTTAATAAAATTTTTTTAAAAAGAAAAGAAAAATAGAAATAAAAATAAAAATTAGGAGGGAATATACTAAAATTACAATATTATTTCACTGTGGGTGGTAGTTTTTATTTATTTATTTTTTCATAAGCTTCTGCATTCACTAATTTTTTCTAGAATGATTATGTATAGAATCACATACAGAAAACATGCATTGCTAAAAATAAACCTATAAAACATAAAAGTGAGTATCATAGCATGTCTTTGGAAAATTCGTTTTGCTAATAGTAGGCAAGGCATTCCACTCACCAGACTAAAAATTCTCATTGGAAATAATTGAATCTTATCAAGAGTGCATCATGAAACGCTTATGATTTAACTCGATCAACCATTCAAATATTTTTCTACTTCAAGAATTGCCTAACACCTTACATAATGCAGGACTTGGTTGACCTTTTACATAGGATTAAAGTACCGTATAATTAACTTTTTTATATACAGAATTAAAGCTTAATGAAAACGTGAGGTGAAATACCAAGACATAATTTGCATAATCCTTTCCTATTTCATGCCATGAGCTACTAAGGCACGGTTTATGGCCCTCCTTCTCTCAGGTACTTTTATTCTAACCAGAACAAGATTTTCTCAGTGCAGCCAGGTGGCATACTCAGAAAGTACAGTAAAAACTCCAAAGGTATAGAGTCAGTAGAAAGGGTGAAGGTCAAGCTCTGGGGCATGACAAACTCCTCAAGACTCTGACTCTGGAGTCAGACAAAGCCAAAGTTAATGCTCAAATCTATACATACTCCAAAATCATTGCAGGCAAATTACTTACCCTCTAAGGATCAGTTATGATATATGGGATGTCCCAAATGTTGCCATACAAAGAGGTGACCAAGACATAGACAATATTTTGTAAATATTTTGTGAAATTTTGTAATGAATGTTTTGTAAATAAAAGTACATTTAACTACAATTTCCCGTTTTCCCTATATATGGTGACTTTATGAGTGAGTCTTGGGACACCTGTATTTAAAGAAGTGGGATATCTAGAAGCTTGATGAAGACCATACACATAAATCATCCTGGCATATTTTGGAGAGTATAGTAAATACATACTGTTGATTCATTAAAGACTTTTCAGGTAGAGCCCACAGTTATGCCTTCAACTTTACATCACACCTTCCTCCTCCCCTATTCCTCCTCTACCTCCTGAACATTCGGTCTATGATATGTAAATATTTGCCATTACTTTAGCATCCTACTATTAATATTTCCTGCTTACAGCTCAATGTATTCCTGCTTACAGACAAAGCTATCATTTTCATCCAAAGTCTCATCTCTCATCCCGCACAAAGGCAGAATTTTTACTGTGAAGATGGCCTCCTAAAATATACACTCAAATCCCAGCCTCCTTTGCAGAAGGGTACCACTAAGTTTTAGGATATGAGAAAGAATGCCAAGGGGTGACTTGTCTTTAAAAGAGACCTAGGGTGTAGCCTTTACTCTCTTATTTCCTCCTTTTCTTTAAGCTGCTCCCTAACTACACATGACAGCTTGGACCAAAGCAAATGAGCATCAGGTCCAAAGATAATAGAGAAGTAAGTTTAAAAAGTCCTGAGGATTGTACTAGCCGTGAAACTTTATAAACATCTCTCTTGCTTAAACCACTATTATTTGGTGTTTTCCTGATGCTTTTAGCCAAGCTACTTGATTGACTGCCAAGCTCTTTACATATGCTGATGCCTCTGCCTGTAATGTTATTCCATAAGAGGTTTCTCCCACTTTCCATGAAGACATAGCCCAAGTAGCGCTTCTGTGGATTCCTTGCAAGATTCCCTAGGCCAGGTATATCGCCACTATCATGGAAATTATCACTGTGACATACAATGATTTTTTTGCTTCCCTTTATGTGTTTCTCTCTGCACTGTGAGATCCTTGGGCTTAGGTCTAGTGCCTTATTTACTTCTTGTTTTCAATATTCCCATAGAGACGCTAGTCTATGATAGGCATACAACAAACATTTGTATGACTAAATAAGTGAATGAATAAACTGACAAAAAAAAAAGAAAAGAAACAGAATAAAAAGGAATTTCTGAGAATTTCTCTATTACTATTCAGCTAAGGTTTTCACATCACTCAAGTTTTTTCTTATCCACTCATCCTCTCAGCAATAGAAAGGAGTCCCTTCAGCATTGAGTAACAATTGCCTTCAGAGTTCCTTAGTCACATCAGAATGCCCTCCTCCAACGTTTGCTGTAAATTCCTATTGATTTTTCTACCAGAAATCTCAGCTTCATCGATGTGACTGCAAAGGCAAGTAGGAGGAACAGTGTGAAACCCATCCCTTACCTAAATCTTCATTACCTTCTTTTTCCAAGATGATTCAATTACCTATTACATTCTGAAGGGTTTTTTTTTTAACCTTAGGGCTGCTTATGAAAAATTAAACTAGTTACACGAAAGAGATTATACTGCTGTTCTTCCAGATCTCCACACACACAAAAAAATCATCAGAAACTAGAATAGACCAATACAAGTTATTTTGATTTAAATTTCAGTTTAGCTCATTGGTAAGGCTTATATGCTACTATATTGGTACAACAAATTTTTCTAAAATACCAATGCAAACATGTAATTAGATCTTCTTTCACAGTCTTATTTCTACCAATTTAAAGAATATAAATTGCCTTCTGAAACTATCTTTACAATAGCAAATAATCCATATTGCTTAAATTTTTGTATGTAGTAAACACAATCCTGGCTGTATGATCACAACTCAGATATGTTTAAGTTCAGATTCAATTGGTTTCAATTATGGCGGCTTCAGCCAATTGAAAGGGGGTTTTAATCTAAACTATACATTTTCAATGGTTCAGAGGACTTTAGAATTTGAACTGTACTTTTTCAGTTAGCTCGTAAAGAGCCATAGGGATGGGTGAGAAGAAGAGAGTCTGGCCTTGATTATAACATAATTCAAACTGAACCACTGTAGCAATGACTCAGGAGACTCCAAGCATGTGAATGGATTAGCATTAACTCTTTATAGACCAGAACACAGTCTATTTATATGTTGCTTATCTTTTGAAGATATCTTAAACATTATTAAGTTCAGTTTAGCCAATTTTTTGAGCATCTAGTAGATGTCAGTCATTGCCAGGTAATGGTAGAACTCTCTGAGATAAACACTCCATAGTTTAGTTAGATATTTACAATATGGTCTGGCAACTTATAAGGGGAGCAGCACAGAGTTCAATAAGCAGCATGGAAGGAGCAAGTACCGCAGCCTTGGCTGAACAGCCTTTTTTTCCCCAGAAGATCTAATCATTGAAATTACAAATATGTGTTGTGGTTAGAGATGCAGAGAAGTAAAGAGGAAAAGTATTCCAGACAGAAGAGAAATTGAGGGAAAAGAGATGAGGCTGGAAAAGTAAGTCTTTGGGAAATAATCTACCATCTCCTCTGTTTTATAACTAGAACTGCATCAGTTCAGTCTGTAGGCCTCCTGGAGACTAAAGGTTGAGTCATTTTCCATCTGACACTCACAGGGAGTATGGTCCGGAAAGCAGGCACGTGAACTCTAGACTCAGGCCAACAGGGATTGAAACCCAGCTCTACTGCTTCAATCATGGCTTCATTCATTTGTTCATTATTTAATCCACAATCATCTGTTGACTATGTTCCAGTGATTGTTCAAATATTTGAGATACAATAGTGAATAAAACTGATCAAACCCCTGTTGTCATGGAGATCATAAGGTAGTAAGAATTAACAAAAGAAATAAGCACATTATGTGGCCCTATAGAGTAGGATGTAACTTGTAGTGCAGTATGTGGAGGCAGCCTAGTGTTGGTGTTACAATTTTAAGTGAGAAGGTGACATTTGAGCAAAGACTAGGAGTGATATGCAAAGATCTAAAGTTGAAACTGTAGCATGCTGTATGACACTGGGCAAGTTTATATCTCTCTGCTTCAGTTTCCTCATGGGTAAAATGGTAATAAATAATAATAATGATAATAATAATAATAATGATGATAAAGTCATAGGGCTATTGTGAAAGTAAATGACTTAATACATGTGACTATTCCTAGAATAATATCTGGCATAAAGCAAGCCTTTTTCTCAGTCCCTGCTACTATTGCCGCTATTATTATTATATTGTCAGGAAATAAGGAATCTTCATCAGAATGCTATCATGAGATTTCAGCTTACTGTCCAGTGACATTGGTGACCCAAGACACTTCATTTGATCTCTAGATCAACAAATACCTACCTGCTTGATTTCTTTCCTTTCTTCTTTCCTCCTTCCTTCCCTTCCCTCCTCTCTTTCTTTTCTCCTACTATCTTCCTTCATTCCTTCTCTCACATTTCCTCCTTCATTCCTTTCTTCTTTCTTCCCTCCCTCCTTAGGTTTATTTTTTTTCTTTCATCATTTTCTTGGTTTTTATTTGAAAATATTAAGGGGGACACATATTTTTATTATTTGGATAATTTTATAATGCTTGAGTCAGGGCTATAAATGTGCCCATCTTCCAAATAGTGATCATAGTACCCATTAGGTGGGTTTTTGTCCCTTCCATATGGCCTTTTCCCTACTCCTTGATTTCCAATGATGTGTACTTCCCTCTGTGAACATGTGTACCTGTTGCTTTATTCTAATTTAGTAGAGAGTATATGTGGTGTTTGCTTTTTCTATTCCTGAGGTATTTCACTTAGGATAACAGTCTTCACTTCTATCTGAATTGCTGCAAAAGGCATTAATTCATCTTCTTTTATGCCTGAATAGTACTCAATGTGATATATATATATATATATATATATGCATATATATATATATGCATATATATATTACATACTACATTTTCTTTTTTTTTTTTTTGAGACAAAGCCTCAAGCTGTCACCCTGGATAGAGTGCTGTGGCATCACAGCTCACAGCAACCTCCAATTCCTGGGCTCAAGTGAGTCTCTTGCCTCCACCTCCCAAGTAGCTGGGACTACAGGTGCCCACCACAATGCCCGACCATTTTATTTTTTGGTTGCAGCCATCATTGTTGTTCAGTGGACCCAGGCTGGATCGAACCCACCAGCTCAGGTGTACGTGGCTGGCACCTTAGCCCATTGCACCACAGGTGCCGAGCCATATTATATATTAAATTTTCTTAACCCACTCATGAATTGATGGGCACTGGGTAGATTCCACCTCTTTGCAATGGCAAATTGTGCTGCAATGAACATTCAAGTGCAGGCATCTTTTTGATAAAATGACATATTTTTCTTTGAGTATATACTTAGTACTGAGATTGCTGTATTGAATGGTAGGTCTACTTCCATTCTTGAAGAAATCTCCATACTGGTTTCAATAGACGTTATACTAATTTGCAGTCCCACCAACAGTGGGTAAGAGTTTCTTTCCTTCTGCATTTATGCCAGCATGTATTGTTATAGGACTTTTAAATAAAAGCCATTCTAACAGTAAAAGGTGATATCTTATGGTGGGTTTTTTTTTGTTTTTTGTTTGTTTGTTTGTTTTTGCAGTTTTTGGCCAGGACTGGGTTTGAACCCACCACCTCCGGCATATGGAACCAGTGCCTTACTCCTTTGAGCCACAGGTGCTGCCCATCTTATGGTGGTTTTAATTTGAATTTCCCAGATGATTAAGTAATGTTGAACATTTTTTTCATGTGTCTGTTGGTCATTTGTCTATCTTTTTTTGAGAAACTTCTGTTTGTGTATTTTGCCCACATTTTAGTGGGAATGTTTGTTTTTTCTTGATGATTCATTTAAAGGATTTGTAGATTCATTCCTTTATTGATATATAGTTCACAGATATCTTCTCCTATTCCCCCAAATCATTGTTGGTTATTTATAAAAATAATGCTAATAAGAAGGAAAATAACAGATAAATTGAGTTTTAAAAGTTCAAATTACAGATCTTTTTAAAAAAATAACTTTTACTAATTTTGGAATTATCAGTAGACCTGTGAACTAAAATTAAAATTTAGCTTATTTCTCCTGTTAACAATGACAATAATGCAAACACAATGACATCTCTCTATCAGAAAAGAGGATGCTTCCTTCAAGAAAAGGTTTTCCTAACATCAATTCTAAAGTAAGCCAGCTTACCTATAACACTTGATATAAGGGAAATCATGTAACCTAGTGGATTATGTTCTTAAAATCCATGAAGAAAAATCCTAAGAAGAGTAACAGCAAAAATAATAAAAACAATTGTTAGGTGGCTAAATCCTTCCCCACTTCTCCTCCCACAACAAAAGTCCTACCTGGCCCCACCCCAAGAGTTCCTCCAGGAAAGACCCTAGCCCACCAAAGTCTTCTAGTAACCTTTGGAATGTCCCTCCCACTATTCCCTGTATAAAAACAAGCCCCCAACCAGTCTCTGTGCAACCGCCATCTTTGCCTATGTCGGGTCTCAGTCCCATTTCTTTAAACTTGGCCTGAACCTCTTCTGGTCTCATCTCTGGATACACTGCCAAATCCCTCCAACCATGACAGCAAGGACAGATTATGGGAGACTCATTTGATACCTCACATATGCTAAGCTATATTTTATGGGCTTCGTAGAAAGTATCTATCCTTTCTTCCTATAATCTTAGACCAATGGAATCGAACAGATAATGCAGATATAAAACTATCTACACACAGCTACCTGATCCTCAACAAAGCAGATGACAATATACAATGGGGAAGGGAAGCCCTAGTCAATAAACAGTGCTGGGAAATTTAAATGCAGACAACATGCAGAAGAATAAAACAGGACCCCTATCTCTCACCACTCACAAAAATTAATTCCAGATTGATAAAAAATTTAAAGGTAAGGCATGAAACCAGAGAAATTCTAGGAGAAAACATTTTCTTAAAAAACCTCTTCTAAATATTGGCCTAGGCAAAAAATTTAGGACTACGGGCCCAAAGGCAATTACAACAACAAAATCATGCCTGTAATCCTAACATTCTGGGAGGCCCAGGCTTGAGCTCAAGAGTTTGAGACCAGAATCAGAGCATAGACACTGTCTCTATTAAAAATAGAAAAAGGGTGGGATGGGGTGTGGGAGGGTGGGTGGATAGAGGGTAAATGGTGGGATCACACTTATGGTGCATATTAGAAGGGACAGGTGAAACCTACTAAATGCAAAACACAAATGTTTTCACACAGTAAATGGGAAAATTCCATGAAGGTTATATCGAACAGTTGGATAATAATATTTCAGATTGTATATGAAGCCCGCACACTGTACCCCATGATTGAACTAATGTACACAGCTATGATTTAATAAAAAATAAAAATTAAAAAATAAATAAAAACATTAAAAAAAGAAAAAAGAAAAACGAGGACAACATGATGGCCCATGCCTGTAGTCTCAGCTATTTGAGAGTCTGAGGCAAGAAAATTCCTTAAGCCTAGGAGTTTGAGGTTGCTGTGAGCTATGATGCCTTGGCACTCTAGCCTGGGGCAACAGAGTGAGACTTTGCCTCAAAAAATCAATCAACCAATGAATAAATAGGACTTGATTAAGTTGCTATTATTATTGTTCTTTTTGTTATTGCTACTTTTAAACTGGGTTTTGGCTGCTTCTTCCTCCCTTTCAAAAATTCTACTAAGTCATCCCAGCTTCCTCCATTATCCTCCCTGCCATGTAGCCAACACAACAGCTAGCCTTGCCACTCACTCTACTTCCAAGAATGGCCCAAAGTTATTCTTTTCCTACCTTCTCTATTGTTGATAGCCTAATCTAAAGTGCCTGTGTTACTCTAACGCCTCCCAAGTCATCTCCGTTTCTTTTCAAATTCTACTACAGTCTGTTCTCCATGCAGTTTAAAAAAAAAAATACATCAAATAATGTTACTTTTCTGCTTAACACATCCACTACCTTCCCATTTCATTAGTAGTAAAATTCAAACTTCTTCCCCAAGTCTACAAAGCCCAGTGTGGCGTCCACCTCCCTCAGCTCCAACCAGAGTGATCTCCCTATTAAAGTGAGGAATCTGAGCCTCACTTAAGGAATCTGTTCCTTCCCTAGGGCACTTTCTCCTGCTCCTCCCTCAGCCTAGAAGGTCTCTGTTTACCCTTGCAGAGCTGGCCCTTCTTTACCATTCAAGTATCAGCTTAAAAATTACCTCTTCAGAGAGGCTTTTAGTGAGCGCTCTATCGAGAGCTAACCTGCAGCTACTATCCATCACATTAGCCTGCACTGTTTACTCCATCGGACTCTTTTTCTGTTTATCTGTCTCTCTACTACCACAGCACAAGAACATGAATCTTATCTGTCTTTCTCATGGATGTTTCCCTAGGATCCAGTGTGCATCTGGACCTGTTTAATGGATAGATAAAGACATTGTCTTGACTAAAGACTCAGAGATGGATAAAACACTGAATCTTCTCCAGATCACAGTACACATACAAACTGATACCAGCAATGGTTATCCAGACAAGGAGGGTACCATAATCTAGCAGTGATTTAAGTTCACAGTCTCTTCAGAATCCTCTGGATTCGGCTACTCTATGAACTGCTGAGGACTATTGTCTATATTGAATAATATATTTGCAGTTTTCTAAATGTTTTCTATTGATTCTACCTCCCTATTTTTGTACATGTTTCAAATGCATTTTATTATCTTGTTCACCTGGAAAATCCTAGGTATTGCTTAAGAACAAACTTAAATATCATCTACTCTAAGGGTATTTTTCTGAGCTACCTGGTTTATCCCACCACTGGAATTGCTACAAATCTCAAATTTGGTATATACCACACTGTTCTACAATTACTCATCTATAGATATTTCCTTCCCTTTCAACTTTGGAATTGTCTGAGTATAGCAAAAATGCATTAATAATCTTTGTATATGTAATGTTTCATGCATAGTAGATAATCAGTGCTTGCTAAAATGAGTTAATGAAGGTACAGGGCCTTTGCCATTCATCTCATGTGTGATAATGGTGTTATAACAAAGGTGGTGATATGATCATGAGTCTAGACACAGATTCTGAAGTTTAAACAGATACATCCTTTTTAAAACAAAGACTCTACGTTTTGTATCTGGAGTACACTGGCTCTGAATAGAACTATGACACAGAGGTGGGCTTGACAGAATAAAGCTATAAAAATTGAACTCATATTTTATCTTAGAATTGGTATTGTCTTCTCAATTAATAAACGAACTAAATTTCTTTAGGTAATGACAATTTATCCTAAAGATAAAATTATATATTATAGAATAAAAAGTAGTCTTGTATCATGACTAGCTATACCCGATGTAAATAAATACATATAAGTTTTTATCTCAATATTTTAAATGGGTCATAAAAATATGCAGTTAAATCCAAATTACACTAATAGGCCAAAATTTGTAACACCACTACTTTGAAATATTCTCTTTAAAATTTTAAGATATTTATGGGCAAATATTAAGTCAGTTTTACACCAAAAAAAGAGAAAAAAAAACAGTGAAGCATAAATTATGGCAACATATCAATTTTAGTCATGTAAAGATTTTTATTTAGTTAAATCAAGGAGTTAAATCATGTCTTTCCAAGGAGTATAAGGTGATGTATAAAATCCATACTAACATAAAATAACAGTTTGAGAGGTGAAAATAACAGAGTTTAAAAAGTTCAAATTATAGATTTTTTTTAAAAAAATAAGTTTTAGTAATTTTAGAATTATTAGTAGGCCTGTGTACTAAAATTAAAATTTGTCTTTTGTTTCCTGTTCGCAGTGATAAAAATAGAAACACAATGACATTTCTCTATCAGAAAAGAGGACAGGCTGGGTGCAGTGGCTCATGCCTGCAATCTTAGCACTCAGGGAGGCCAAAGTAGGTGGATTGCCTGAGCTCACAGGTTTGAGACCAGTCTGAGCTAGAGTGAGGCCTTGTCTCTAGAAGTAGCTGGGCATTGTTTCGGGAGCTTGTAGTCCCAGTTACTTGAGAGTCTAAGGCAAGAGGATCACTTGAACCCAAGAGGTTTGAGGTTTGCTGTGAGCTATGATACCATTGCATGCTACCAAAGGTGACAAAGTGAGACTTTGTCTCAGAAAAAAAAAAAAAACAGAGGATGCTTCCTTCAAGGAAAGAATTGCTCACATCAATTCTAAAGAGAGCCTATACAACTTGATATAAGGGAGATCATGTAACCTAATGGGTAATATTCTTAAAATTCATGAAGAAAAATCCTAAGAAGAGTAACAGTAAAAATAATAACAACAATGACAACAAGGACACAGATTCTGTGATACTGAGGTGATATCTCACATATGCAAGGCTGCCATCAGGGACTTTGTAGGAAGTATTCGTCTTTATTACCTATAATCTTTCAAGGCTACCATTTCATAAGTAAGAAAACATTTCAAGGTGACACAATTAATGACCCTTTCAACACTTTTCTGACTCTAAAACCTTGCATCTCCTACCATAGTCTCTATAATAGATATAGAAATGGTTTAGATTATAAAATTAAAGCAGAAGCTGTATTTTGACAGATTAGATAAATCTTCAACAAAATTTTTTTTTTATTTTCTTTCAGTAGGTTTAAGTTGATACATGAATAAAACTCAGATATCCTATAGGAATAGACAGATACTGTTCTCTAGACTACATTCTTCCCTTCTGCTTGAGCAGCTGGATGAGCAGATGGTCTGAACTTTCTCTTTGACAAAGTCACAGAGTATCAACGTAGAATCTCAAAGTCAGTAGCACTGAGAAATAACTATAGTAGTTGCTTATATCTCACTTATTCTTACTACACCGGGTCATTACTTTATATGACTATAATTCATTCAACAAATACTTAGTAAGTACTTATAATACTCAGGGCACTATACTAGGTATGTAACCATATGCTTTGTTTGCAAAAATGCAAGTGGAAAAGTCCATATTTATTATTAAAGCTGAAAATCCTGGCCAGGTACAGCAACTCATACCTGTAATACCAGCACTCTGGGAGACTCAGCCAGCAGGATCCCTTGAGCTCAAGAATTCAAGACCAGACTAAGAGTGAGACTCCATTTCTACTAAAAATAGAAAAAATTAGTGGGGATTTTTGGTGGGTGCTTATAATACCATGTACTTGGGAGGCTAAGGCAAAAGGATTGCTTGTCCAGGAGTTTGAAATTAATTTAAGCTGGGTTAATGCCACAGCACTCTAGCCTGGGCAAGAGTCAGACTCTGTCTCAAAAAAAAAAAAAAAAAAGAAAGAAAGAAAGAAAAGAAAATCCTACCCAATAATCTGACCACTTATGCCTCTAGTACTGTTGTAAATAGTAGGAAATATTTAATAAAGTTTTGTACACATATGACAAACGTTTGTTATGTGCAGAGAAATGAACGTATTAATGAATTTATAATATGTGAGCACAAACCTACATCACTCATCTTTTCCCCAAGCCACTAATTATGGTAATTGTCAAACCATAGCTAGGCATTTTTATATACACTGAGACAGGACAGGCAAAAACTATTATTCATCTGGGATAGATGAGTATGGTGACATTAATGCAAAAATTAAGATGCTCCCTAGAAATAAAAAGGTATACAAGGGCTTGAAAATTATTCAATTATCTTTATGGAAGAAATAAATCTCCATCTACATCAGAAGATCAAAATTTTCTAACCAAAAATGTATCTTAAATTGCATGAAAATTTTACTTCAAACATCTTCCACCCTACAGTGTTGCAATTTGTGAACATTGCTTTGAAGTTTTCACCTCTGGTTGTATAAAGGGAATGTCCTTTTAACATCAGCAGTAGAAATGTGCTTCTCAACATCATTACAGAACTTATACTCTCAGGGAGATGTTAGAACAGGTAAGGCAGCTCCTAAATGCACTTATCTAGCATTAAGAAAATTATTATTAATGTTTCGAGCTTCACCTGACTAACCACAAAAGGTAAGAATCCTGCTACCTAAATTACTCAGAGTCACTTCTTCTCTGCCCTTCTCTTGCACTTACTTGATGTGTCTAATTGTCCTCAGTTGGAAGTAAATAGCAAATTCTTTCAAGCAGTCAGTGATACTCAGATTTATAAATGCCTAGAGCCCTGCCCTCCTAGCACCTGCTGCTACCCACAGTAACTCCACCCAAGCTTTAATGGGTATTTTCTTCAGAAGACTAGTATGCTTCCTGCATTCTTAAAACACAGTACTTTTAATTTATTTATCCAAAAAGGTCTAGATGGCACTGAATTACCATTATACGTACATTACCAAAAAGGAGATTTAATAGCAGGGATTTATTTTATGCTATCAAAAAGAAAGAATACTCTAAATAAACTGAAACTGGATTTCATTGCTTTCTCTCTCCCAAGAAGAGGAAATTATTTTGCTAGGATGCTGTAAAATTATGAAGACAGTGTTATTACCCCTCTGCGTGTTTTGTTTAGCAATCAGGGAAAGAAATGAAATTAACATTCATCGAGTTCCTTATAGGAGCTGGGTACTGTACTTGACGTCCTTGTGAATGATGTTTAATTGAATTTCTGTAATAACTCTGAGAGTTAGATGTCATAATTTTTATTATCTATAATAAAATAATAGTAGCATCTCACATTTATTGCATACTATGCATAGATCAGTCATGCTAGTCAATATGCAAGTATGCTAGATTCTCTGTGTACTTGAGCCTTTTAATCCTTATAATAATCAATGTGTTGACAGGTTGTGGAAGCAACAGAGAGATATCTCTGAATAATATGTAGGTAAATGAAATAAACTGACAAATTTGAATTAGCTAATAAAATTCATACACTTTTTATAATTAATTTTATATGGAAGAAAACTAGGAGGTGGGGTTACTCTTAATTTCAACTAAAATAATTTATGAATAATTGCTGATACCTAGGTAAGTGAAAGTTTTAATTCAGCCAGCAGAAATCATGTCAATGATATCACGGCCTGTGTAGATTACACCTGTATAAACAACCACAGACTGATTAACTGAGAGCAAAGCATAGCTAACATCAAACCACCATGCAAAGAATTGATAAAATCTGGCTGTTTGGCAGAATATTCTCGGGTGTCAGAAACTTCTGATATGTATCCTGGCAGAAAGATTCACCAGAACAGACATAACAGTCAGTGAACTTGAGATTTCCAGCATGCAAGTGAGTGTGCCAAGGGATTTCACTCTCCAAGGGATATAAACACAAATGTTTCTACTTCCATGACAAGTCTATTCTTTAAAGGCCTGGTTATCTTCAAGGGTATCCTTAAGCCACCTTAGACAGAGAAAACAGGGAACTTCCTTAAGATAAAACAATAACTCTGAGTCCTGAATTCTGGTTTGCCAGGTATCATTCCAATAATTAAATCCTGGGGTCAGGGTCACAAAATGGCCACTAATAGAAGCATTCCTCTCTACAAAACAGGATTTATCTCTCCCTCCTTCTGACATGCATGCACATACACTCACACACATATGTACACACTCACATACTCAACAAATTTATGTCACCTAGAGAGATGGAGACACTGCCAATGTGCCAGACAATTTGAATTCTGGGTCAGCAATAACTTTGTTTCCTGGATTGATATTATGTTAATATTAAATATACTTATATTTATATTAAAATTTATTTATTTGTTTGTTTGTTTAGGATAACTGTTTCTGGAAGGGGATGGTGGGTGTTGTGTTCCTCTGCAGTCCCATACAGTGAATCTTCATGGAAACCAGTCATAGTAACTCCATTGTCCATGTACAGCGATTTCATTAGACCTGGCAGGATGAAGCTAATCTGGCCAACATATTACGAAAAGTCTGGTGAGAGCTTCTTGTAACTTCTGCTTACTTTCCTAAAAGTGCATACAAAAGTAGTACTGTGTGCCGTGATCTTGGGAACAGCTACTTCAGTGCCATTAGGAACCCCATGATGAAAGGTCAGGGAAAACTTGGAAGTCAGTGTTTTACAGAAAGCCAGGGAGAACCTCCTTCAATGAATAGCCCCCCTAACCGCACTAACACGCACCCTTATTACATGAGCTAATAATATGTGTCTGATCCTTTAAGTTACTTTTAGGTGGGTTATGTGTCACCTGAAGCCATGTGAGAATTACCTGACAGAGGGTCCTCTTAGCCTTCCTCATCAGCTTCCCTCTGTATCACATGTATGATACAATCCATGGTTCATATAATCTTCATTTCTCAGAAGCATAAATTCAAGAAACAATGGACTAGGATATCATTATTTAACAAAGGGAGGTGGTAGAATTAATAATCTGTTTTAGTACTAGGAATTTTCAAAAAGACATTCTTGTTCAATACAAATTCCTCTTGTTCAACTTATCATAGAGGATTCACAAATATCAAGGGATAGTCATTCATTGTGATATTTCCCATGATTTAAATAAAATATTTATTAATTTTTAAAAAATGATCTAACTGGAGTATCTCTAACTCCAAAGCAAGACTTTTCTACTACATTATACTTAAACCACAAGAGTACTGCTACGTATTTGAAAAAACTGTAGTTATAATAATGTTTTAGAATTTATTAAATTGGTAGAAGAGTATATATATTTTGAAACCAATTTTTGACATCATCAGAGAAATCCTAGGAGTCTCCAGATACTCAGGAGATATTAATAATGTGTCCATTCCTTGAAAATTGTGCTGTAGTGGAAGGAGCCTGAAATATAATAATTTGTGAAAAGGCCAATTGGTTTGAAGTTGCTAACCCTTGTATGGGCAAAAGAATTGTCTTATGATTAATAAAAGGAATGTGTTCCTGTGCAAGATAATAGGATGTATGCTGTCAGAACAAGTAAGATTTCAGACCAGGTAAGACAAGCATCCTAAACACTATTATCTAGCATTAAAGACCTTTTTAATTGATATTTTATTAGCTAATCTTCCATATCACATTAGTTCTCAAATTTTCTTTTATTCCAATAATACTAAGATCATCGCATCATAGAACTTCTAATATGTTACATAGATAAGACAGAAATAAGTACAATGTAGAACAAATTAGTATGAATTTTTAAAGCAGCAAGGGGAATATCACTTAGAGGAAGGCAGATACTAAAGATTTTTGATGGGGATTCCCAGGAAATTTGAACATTGAAGATGACTATTAACAATTAATTATATTAAGTTATAATTTAAATACAATGATTTAAAAATTTTAGTGTACTATTCAGCAAATTTTGACAAATGTGTGTTATCCCATTAGCACAACTGCAGTCAAAATATAGAACATCTCCATTACCCCCCAATTCCCTTTGTCTCTTTTCAGGTGATCGCTGATCTGGGGTTCCAGGAACCACTAATCTACTTTCTGGCACTGTACATATCTATAGTTTAGATTAGCTCAGCATATTGTTTTAAGGATTTATTCACATTGTTGTGTATTACTTTATCCTTGTATGTGTATTTAATACACATTTAGTTTATCTTTATATATTTTGATTTGGGGGATATACTGCAATCTGTTTATTCTTTCAACTTTGATACACATATACACATATGCATTCTTGCTAGTTTTTTTATTATTATAAAATTTTTATACTATTTGTTATGTTATGAAAATTGTGTACACCTTGTTCTTTTCAATTTTTTGAGTAAATAGTCCCAGGAAGAACTGCTGGGGCATATGGTAGATATTCATTTAACTTTGTAAAGAAAACTACTAAAAATGTGGCCAGGCAAAGTGGCTCACGCCTGTAATTCTCACACTCTGGGAAGCTGAGTTGGGCAGATTACTTGAGCTCAGGAGTTCAGTCGAGAGCAGCCTGAGCAAGAGCAAGACCTTGTCTCTACTAAAAGTAGAAAAATTAGCCAGGTATTATTGTAGGCATCTGTAGTCCCAGATATTCGGGGGCTGAGCCAAGGGGATTGCTTGAGCTCAAGAATTTGAGGTTGCTCTGAACTATGATGCCATGATACTCTACCCAGGGCAACAGAGTGAAACTCTATCTCAAAATGAAAGAAAAGAGGGGAGGGGAGGAGAGAAAAGAAGAGGAGAGGAGAGAGAGATGAGAGGGAGAGGAGAGACTACCAAAATGTTTTTTAAAGTTGCTGTAACAATGTACTCTCCACCCTATCAATTCATGTGAGATTCAGTTGCTTCACATCCTCACCAAAGCATGGTATCATTAGACTTTTGTTGTGGTGTTTTTAACTTGTGTTTCTCTGAAGATAAATGATGTTGAGCATGTTTTCAGGTACTTACTGTTAATTCATATCTGTGTATATTGTGTATGTGATCATTTCTATTGGATTATTTGGTATTCAGTTGGTGATCTATATGAATTCTTCATATATTTGAATTTAAGTCCCTTTTATAATATTTACTATAAATATTTTCTCCTGATTGAGAGTGTGCCTTTTCATCTTCTTAATGGTGACCTTTAAGAGCACAAGGGTCACTTTTTATTGTATAGACAGCCCCTGGATTGCTAATGGGATAGGTTCTGTAGATTTGTTTTTAAGTTGAATTTGTCTAATCTGCAAATTGTAACAGTGTATTTATCTATTACCTGTAACAGCCTCCATTTGTATGTATGAATTGTACATCAGTAGGATATTTGAAACTAGGGGACTATGTGTATGAGGTCCATGCTTTCTATTTCCTATTTAAGAAGCGTTTCCCTAACTCCAGGCCATGAAGATTTTCTTCTATATCTTTAGATATTTCATAGTATTTGAATAGAAATTTAGGCCTATAATTCTATGAGATTTAATTTTCATATCATGTGACCTAAGGGTAAAAATGTTGTTGTTTTCTCCATATGGTTGTCTTGTTCTAGTATGCATGACATTGTATGCAGGCTGAGTCAGCCAGAGTCTGGCGCTATTTCTTTGACAAGTCCCTTCTTTCTGGTGCTCTGCCCCTTAAATTGCAATTACCTTAGCCTCTTTGTGCGGCCTGATGTCTATCTTCACAACTTACCTACTTACCTAGACTACTGTGCTTTGCTTGGGATTTCCCTCCTTACACATTGGGTATAGAAGGTAGCTCAGGCAGAAAGCCAAGGTAATCGTACAGCTTGCCTTTTCTATTTCTTTTTTCTTAGGGATGACAGCCATCTGCCTATTGATTATATCTGAGAACAGTTTTAAAACAACAGCCTCATTTTCTATTTTTAATTGTGGGATAGAATTCTGGTTGTAGGCACTCCACAGTTACCTAAAGCAAAAGTTTGAAGAAGTTGACTTTTAAGTAAAGACCTGGAAGGAGGGTGCTAACTATGTAGATATTTTGAGAAAGAGCTCTCTAGTAATATTTACAACGATCAGTGTACAGGATCCAAGAATTTGTGTGCCTGGCAGAATGAAGAAACAAAGAGAAAGGTAATGTAAATAGAACAGAAAAAGTGAGAGAGAAGAGCCAGGGTTGAGAGCTGAGATTGAACTGGAGACAAATCTTATAGGAATTTGTAGGTTTCTGTAAAGGCTTTGGCTTTTACTTTGAGTGACATGAAAAAATTTGGAGGGTTTTGGGCAGAGGAGTGACCATAATGTGATTTTTTTATGTTATCTTCCTAATATTTCTTAGTTTAGGTTCATTTTTTAAATTTGTAGTTATTATGAGTACATGATAGTTATATTTATTTACAAAGTACATGTAGTGTTTTGATAGAGGCAAATAATTTATAATAGTCCAAATCAAGATAATTGAGGTAACCATCACCCCAAACATTTGTCATTTTTTTCTTTGTGATAGGAACATTGTGATATCATTTTTAAAGATATTTTATAGTATACTACAATTTATTTTTTACTAGTCACTCTACTGTGCAATAAAGTATTATTCATTCTACCAAACTATCTAATTATAATTTTTGCACCCATTAACCATCTCAACTTTACCCATTACCTTTACCACTACTTTTACTAGCCTCTGTCTCCATGTGATCAATTGTTGTAATATTTAGCTCTCACACATGAGAGAGAATATGTGAGATTTGTCCCTCTGTGCCTGTCTTATTTCACTTAACATAATGTTCTCCACTTCCATCCATGTTGTTGCAATGATAGGATCCCATTCTTTCTGTGGCTGAATAATACTCCATTGTCGGTAGGTACCATATTTTCTTTATCCATAATCCATTGATGGACAATTAGGTTGATTCCAAATCTTGGCTTTTGTGATAGTGCTGCAATAAAAATGGGAGTGCAGATACCTTTCAATATACTGGTTTCCTTTCTTTTGAATATATATTCAGCAGTGGTATTGCTGGGTCATTTATAGATTTTTGAGGAACCTTTTTACTGTTCTCCATAGTGACTAAACTAATTTATATTCCCACCAAGAAGATACAAGGATTACCCTATCTCTTCATCCTCATGAGCATTTGTTATTGCCTATCTTTGTGATAAAAACAGTTTTAACTGTGGTGAGATATCTCGCTGCAATTTTGATTAGCATTTCTTTCTAATGATGTTGGTCAATTTTTCATATACCTATTGGCTATTTGTACATTCTCTTTTGAGGAATGTCTACTTAGACCCTGTTGCCCATGTTTTAATTGGATTATTTTATTTTTCATCATGATCAAGTGGAATTCATCCCATCATGCAAGGATGATTAACACATGCAAATCAATGTGATACATCATATTAACAGAACAAAGGAAGAAAATAGCAAAGATCATTTCAACTGTTGCACGTTATAAAAAACATGCAAAAAATTCAATACTGTTTCAAAAAACTTGGTATAGAAGGAACATACCTCATCACAATAAAAGCCACATGTGACAGACCTATAGTTAATATCATACTGAATAGTGAAAACTGAGTCCTTCCTTTAAGATTTGAGACAAGGTAAGGGTGCCCACTGTTACCACTCTTATCCAACATAGAACTGAAAGTTATAACAGAAGCAATCACACAAGACAAAGAAATAAAGGACATCAAAATTGTTCTTGTTTGCAGATGATGATCATATATTTAGAGAAATCTAAAACTCCACCAAAAAACTATAAGAACCAATAAACAAATTTAGTAAAGTTGCATGATATAAAATCAACTTTAAAAAATCATTAGCATTTCCATATGCCAACAGCAAACAAACCAAAAATGTAACTAACAAACTAATAAAATTTACAACAGCTACAAGCATAATAAAAAAATTAGGATTAAAATTAACTAAAGAAGTGAAAGATCTCTCCAATGAAAATCATAAAGCATTGATGAAGGAAATTTAGGGGGACACAAAAAAAAAAGGAAATAAATTCCATATTCATAGATTGTAAGGATCAATCCATATTGTTAAAATGGTCATATTACCTAAAACATTATACAGACTCAGTGCAATCCCTATCAAAATATCAATGACATTCTTTGACAGAAACAGAAAAAATAATTCTGAGATTTATGTGGAACAAAACAAGACCCAGAATGCCCATTACCATTTTGAGCAAAAAGAATGAAACTCTACTAATGACATCCCTTGATTTCAAACTATACTATAGAGCTGTGGTAACCAAAGCATCATTGTACCAGCATAAAACAGACACATAGAACAATGGGGAAGAAGAGAGAATCCAGAAACAAATCCATACATCTATAGTGAACTCATCTTTGGCAACGGTGCCAAGAACATACAGTGGGGAAAGAACAGTCTTTTCATTAAATGGTCCTGGGAAAACTAGATATCCATATGCAGAAGAATAGAACTAGATCCCTATCTCTTACCGTGTATAAAAATTAAATCAGAACAAATTGAAGACCTAAATCTGAGACTTCAAACTATGATACTACTAAAAGAAAACATTGGAGAAACATTCCAGGACACAGGTCTGGGCAATGATTTCTTGAGTAATAATATCTTGAAACCACAGGCAACAAAAGCAAAATTGCACAAATGGGATGACATCAAGCCCAAATGCTTCTGCACAACAAAGGAAACAATCAACACCATGAAAAGACAACACACAGGCTGGAAGAAAATATTTAATTATTTGCAAACTATCTGACAGTGAGGAGTAACTAAAATATATAAAGAGCTGTCTTTATTTTAATCAAAACCATTTTGCTGCTGTGTAAACTTTGGACTAAAAGGAACTGAGAGCAGAAGCCACTGCAGTAACCCAGGAAAAGCATAAAAGTTTGCAGCAGGGTACTTGATTATCCTTAACTGGTTATGAGAATTGGTGTACTTTTAAGAGATTTAGGAAATTTTGAGATTCATTTGGAACATTTGTTTCCAAATAATATTCTTTTTCTAGATAACTGTAAGGTAAAGCAAAATAAAACTTACCTAAAGCATTACATTTAGGATTTTCTCTCATTGGCTCATTTTTAATCTCCTTTTCCCACAGTTGTATCTGCAGAAGTGAATGATTCACTCCTTTCTCTACCATTGTAGCTCTAAGAAAGAGCTCACATTTGGCTGTTAAAAGTTTCCCTGTCCAGGGCGAGGAGCCAAGATGGCGGCCGAGTAACAGCTTCCTTGCAACTGGGCACGGTGAGACTGGGGAGAGAATTCAGACATCTCTGGCTGGCGAGATCTGACCAGAAACATCCCTTTGGGGACACAGGGAGACAGCATGAGACTTCTGGACCCCCAAGAAAGGCAAAAGCAGTGGAGATCTGGCAAGTGCTTGCGTGTGTTCATTCGGTCTAATCCTGCTGGCAGCTGTGGCTACAGCAGCAGTGAGACTGCAAACTGGAAAGGCCTTGCCTGTGAGCTGTTCGGGTATCTTTTGGACTTGGCACTCGGTTCAACTGCCTTGGGAGAACTGGGGCAAGAGTGTGGGAGTCTGAGTGTTGTCTGGGGCTCCAGACTGAGCCACTGAGCCAGACGGAGCTACTAGTGCTTGGTGGTGGGCTGTGTGGAGCCATCATAGGAGAACTGCCCCAGCAAGCTCCACCCTCAGGGTTGCAGAACAAGCATCAGGCGGGAGCGAGTAATCTAGTGACTGAACAGCCTAAAGGCGGGGACTGAGACGCCTTGCAGCCTTAGCCCTCAGGGGCATTGGATGAGACCAGTTTTGGCACACTGGGTAAGTGGATAGCCACTTAAGGAGTGATCCCAGCATCAAGCGCCTTCCTGGGAAAGCATCTGCTTAGCCCAAGTTAGCAAGTTAAAGTGCCTTCTAAACAGGCTGAGGAGGATTTACGCTCTCCACCCTGCGGGGTTTGAGAAATCATTAGAGGCCTCTGGTCTCCATTTTGTTCACCCGTATCAACATTGCGATTAACATATCATAACACAGAAGATCACCTCTTCCCCAGACAATATCAACAAGATATATATACTGCTTTGTTTCTTCATTTTGTTTTGTTTTGTGGTTTTTTGTTGTTGTTGTTTGTTTGTTTTCATTATTATTTTATTTTTAATTTCAAAATTTTCCTTAAAGATTTTTTCTTTTTTTATTGCTTCATTTTTCTAGTTTAAATACAATTTTTCATTGTTGCCTTTTTCAACAATTAGACTTCAATTTTT